>CAJHQP010004341.1:0-56529 GCA_905132765.1 Moricandia arvensis | reverse complement strand
TATATATATTTAATTTTGATTGCAAACTTGTGGTTAATCAAGTTAGAGATTTTTTTTTAGTAAATTTGCTTGTATCAGATACTAGTCTAGTAATTATAATTTAATATGAGTCAGTCTAGTAATTCTTAGATTATTTAAAGTAAATCCAAGTAATTTCTCAAAAATATTTGTTTACAATATTTCTTGAGATTTTTTCATATTGGCTGGTTCCGAGGATTATCATTCAAACTTTGAATATACTCTGAGAGAGGTTTCATCTGATAAACAGATTATACTAACTACAACTAATCATCAAAACCAGATTTCTCTACCAACTCGACTACCTTAAAAACTAATTTTCTAGAGCTCAACTCGATTGATGTAGATTATTTGCTACGTTTTACTTGATTGTCCTTGATCTTAATTGTTTCTTACTTTGTTTCCTTGTGACTGTTTTGTGAGATTGATCGATGGAAATGTAAAGCAAGAGCACACACAAGACTTTGTTAACCCGGACTTCGTTTCCTACTGTCCGGGGAGGGTACGGTGCCCTCAACGATCCACTAAATTTAATATCAAGTTCTGGTAACGACAATACAACTAGATCTAAACACGCTGGAGAAAATGAGTTGTTATTACCTCCAAAATACACTTCCGGTAATCGAATCCTGCTATGACGACATTACCAGAGACTCTCCTACTCCATTTCCAATCAAACGCCTCAGGTAGAAATTGTTCTTGTTGAATCTCTCTCTGGTGAATTCGTCTGTGTCTTGATCTCTTCTTTTCAGGTGAATAGCTCGAGAAGAAGAAGATTAGGCCGTTATAATAGACACTCAACCTTCACTGGGCTTTAGGATGTGCGTGGCCCAGAAGAGAACACGAGCAGGCATTAGGAATGGATTCATCTGATAATGGGCCCAACATTCGGAGTCAAGCCCAAATACACAAATCTCCACCACTTGACTTCAGACAAGCTTCGCGAAACCCTCAAAACTCTTTTGTCTTTTCTCTCTCTTGTCGCCGCTTAGCTCTCTCATCTCTCTAGAAAGCTCCAACATACAGCCACCGAGAAAATCCATGTTTCTTCGGTGAATCACTCCCCCGTCAACACGGTAAGACTCTTCTATCCTTCTTCTCATTCTTTATCCAAACCAAATCAATAAACTTTCGATTTTATTTGAAACCCTAACCTGAAATTTCTTTCTTTTGTGATGCATGTTCCGATCTTAGCTCTCTTGGCTAGGAAACTTCAAAACTTCAACACGGTTCCACTGCAAGGTAATACTCATCTCAGATCTTGACTTTTCCTTTACATGCATGTCTTTCAATGGCTTCAAAAACATGTACTGACCACAAATCTTTCTTTATATGTTTCTGAGTTTGCAGATCCGAACCCTCAGAATGACAACGAATCAAGAACCTTTCAAATACTGTACTTGAAACAACAAATCTTCAAAAGAAAATAGTCGTAACCGACGACTCCATCTCAACTCTTATAACCAGAGATCTACCTCGATCTCCTTCTCTCAACGGGTAACTCTCTCTCTCTCTCTCTCTCTCTCTCTCTCTCTCTCTCTCTCTCTCTGTTATCTGATTTAAAAAAAAACTGTTTTAGACTTCAGATGTTTACAGAAACTAACCAATTCTTGCTTTTGTTTCTGCATGTTCAGATGCTGATGGAGTTACCCGGAGCCGATCATCACCCTTAGCAGACGTTAAGAAGTTCACATAAAAGCTGGAACTTGGTACCAGATACTAACTTAGTTAGGAAGTCTGCCAGATTCTTAGATGTATGTATCTTAGCTAGGTTGACAATTCACTTAGATTACAATATCTCTGATGAAATTGAAATGTGTATCCATGTGCTTAGTTCTTTCATGATGTATTGCGTTTTTAGATAGGACAATTGCACTCTGAGAATCACAGTGTATCCTTACACTGTCTTGTTTGTAGCCTAGCTCTGTGATAAAAATTCTTAACCATATAGCTTCCTTTACTGCTAGAGTTAGAGCCATGAATTTGGCTTCGGGAGTGGACAAAGCCACCACTAACTGTAGTCCTAACTTCCAAGACACAATATTACCCCCAACCTTAAACACAATCCCGAAACTGATCTTCTCCTGTCCAAATCCGTAGCATTGTCTGAGTCTGAGAAACCCTCCACCTTGAACTCTGTAGATTTCTTAAATGATAAACACTTATTGTAGGCTCCTGCTACATATATCAAACCCCATTTAACTGCTTCCCAGTGATCCCTCTTAGGATAAGACATAAATCGGCTGATCAATCCAACTGCAAACCCCAAATCTGACCTTGATCCAACCATAGTGTACATCAAAATCCCAACAACACTTGCATATGGAATATCTTTCATATGCTCGTACTCTGCCACTCTCTCTTTAGGATATAAACTCTTTAGTTGGAAATGAGAAGCCGTAGGAGTAACTACTGATCTAGCTTCAAACATACCAAATGTCTTTAGAACCTTCTTTAGATACTTCTCCTCTGATAGAAGTAGAATTCCCTTCTTCCTTTTGCGAGTAATATCCATTCCAAGAATTCTAGAAGCCTTTCCCAAATCCTTCATTTCAAACTCTCCACTCAAACTATCCTTTAGAGCCTAGATTGCATACTTGTTTCCACATGCTATGAGCATGTCATCGACATATACCAGCAAGTAAATTTCTTTCTCAGTGTTGATGTCCTTCATGTAAACACATGAATCAAACTAGGTTCTGATGAACTTCTGCTTCTTCATGAAACCATCAAACTTTAGGTTCCATTGTCTAGGATACTACTTTAGGCCGTAGAGAGACTTCCTCTATAGACACACCTTGTTCTCATTACCCTTCTCAATAAACCCCTCAGGCTGTTCCATGAGAATCCTTTCCTATAATTCTCTGTGTAGGAAGACTGTTTTAACATCCATCTGCTTTAGCTCCCAATCGAAATTAACCACCAGTGATAAGAAAATGCAAATAAAGACATGCTTAACCACTTGTGAGAAAATCTCATTATAGTCTATTCCTTCCTTTTGAGAGTATCGTTTAGCTAAAACCCTTCCTTTAAACCTCTTTTCTTCCACTCATGGAATACCAGGTTTCAGCTTAAAAATCCATCTGCACTCAACAGTCTTCTGATCTTTAGGTCATTCAATCAAATCCCATGTTTTATTCTTTTCCAGAGAAACCATTTCTTCCTTAGCTGCATTTTCCCAAAACTTCCTTTCTTTAGTCCTCATTGGCTCAGCATAAGATTTAGGCTCTTCAATCTCCAATTCCTCAGCAACACTCAGGGCATATGCAACCAAGTTAGCATCATCAAATATGGATGGTGCTTTGATATTCTGTCTTCTTACCCGGTCTCTAGCTAGAACATATTCATCTAATGATGTGTCTCCAGAGCTAACCACAACACCAGTTCCCAAATCTGAATCTGAGCCTTCATCCAAAATCTTCTAAGTTTGAGAACACTCCGCTTGAAGTTAATGCTCCTTCGAGATTTCCATAGGGTGTAGGACCCATAACAAGATCATCATTGAACGAGACCTTCTTCATTCCTTTCATCGTTTTATCTGAATCACTTGGGTCTTTCTCAATATCAGTATTAGAATCTTTCAACGTGTCTTTAAACCAGTTCATGTTCATGAAAAACAACGTTCATTCTAGTAGTACACTTTCCCTCATCTTAAATCCATACCATGTAGCCTTTAACCCCAAAAGGATAAACAACAAACACTCCTTTTACAGCTCTAGGACTTGTCTTCTCTTGTACTCTGTGAACCAATGCAGAACACCCAAAACGCCTAATATGATATTAGTCAATAATTGAATCTGGAGTTCTGTTTATCAAGTAGACTGCTGTAGACTTTGCCTCAACCCAAAATTCAGACCCCAAACCTGCAGCTAACATGCTTCTGACCTTATCCATTATGGTTCTATTCATTCTTTCAAAAACCCCATCATGTTGTGGCGTGTAGGTGCATGTGTGGTGTCTTTTGACCCCTGACTCTTTACATAGCTGGTCAAATTTGTGATTGCAGAATTCCAAACCATTGTCTGTTCTTAGACACTTGAGGTTCTTCCCTGTTTGATTCTCAACTTCTAGTTTCCATTTCTCTGAATCGGTCAAATGCCTCATATTTAGTCTTTAGGAAGAAAACCCAAACCTTCTTAGAGTAGTCATCTATAATACTAACAAAATACTTGCATCCTTCGAGACTCTCTAGAGTTGAAAGAGAGCCCCATAGATCAGAATGAACGTAGTCTAAGATCCCTTTAGTTGTGTGCTTCGCCTTGTTAAAGCTTTGTTTATAAGCCTTTCCTAGAACACAACTCTCACAGAACTTTTGATCCTCGACCTCTTTGATCTTAAGATACCTGCTCTTGACAAAGACATTCATATTAGATATGCTCATATGACCCAACCTTGAATGCCATAAGTCAGTCATATTGATTTCTTCCTTCACAATATATACTTCGGCTTTGGACACAGACCCTTGTAGATAGTAAAGACCTTTTGATAGTTACCTAAGATAACCTTTTCCCCGTTCTTTTAGAAAGCATTCTTGAAATCTTCTCCTTTAAAGATACAACAAGCCTTTTCCAATATCCCATATGAAATAAGATTTCTACTCATTTGTGGCATGTATCTTACTTCAGTAAGTATCACCTTTGTCCCATCTGAATTCAAAATCTTGATATTTCCAATTCCCTTAACATCACACTGTGTGTTATTAACCATTAGAACCTTTCCACCATTAATGCCTTTGAAGTCAAACAAAACATCTCTTTGTGGAGTGATGTGAAAAGAACACCCAGAATCTAGAATCCATTTATCTTTAGAATCTTTAGTAACAGTTAGTACCAAAGGCTGTTTACGTGCTGAGACTGAATTTGCAGCATCCTCTGGTCCTTTTGTCATATTATACCTTTGTGGACATTCACGTTCCCAGTGACCATCCTTTCCACAAATGAAACATCCAGTCTTTTGATCCTTGTTATACTTAGGTTTAGACTTAGACCAGTAATCCCTTGACTTAGACCTGTCTTTTCCAAAGCGATTGTTGTTGACGTAGTTGCGATCATTCCTCTTGTTTGATCTTCCCCTTGATTCAACATAGAGTCCTTTAGAATTAGATCGTCCACCTTTTCCAAACAATCCACTTTGCTTCAACTCAATTTCTTTAGCATAAGCTGAACTAACAACCTCTCTAACAGTAAGTGTATCCTTGCATGTTCCATACTTCAACGTATGAACAAGTGCCTCATACTGAGATGGTAGACTAATAAGAAATTGAATAGCTTGATCTTCGTCACTAACATTTAGGTTAAGGCTTGCCAGATCACCAACTAGATTTAGAAAGCCATCCATGTTTTCTTCAATTGTCTAAGTCTCTTCCATCTTGTAACTTGCAAATGTTGCTTGAGGTATATCATGTTTGGCAAAGTATTAGTCTGATAATCCCGTTCAAGTTATTTCCACATTCCATAGGCTGTAGCTTCATGCATCACCTCCTTAGAATCATGTCACTTAGACATGTTCCCATTAGATTCTTGACTCTTGTGTCTTTAGCAACCTTAACTGGATCCAAGACTGAATCTGCTCGTTCTTCGAGTTTTCCGAAGTCTTTGTAAAGAGTTGCATTCTCTTCAAGAACTGATGCTAACCCTTGGATCTCAAGCTGACCAAGTGACCAAGAAGCTTGTATTTCCACATTCCAAAATCCCCTTTACCATCAAACTTTTCCATCTCGAAACAGCCTGGTGTAGGTTCCATCTCAATAGCTCCAACACATGATCCTTATCTAACGAAAACAATCGATATTCCAAGAATCACAACACAAGATGTAGCCTAGCCTAGGCTCTAATTCCACTTGTTGATTATTTGCTACGTTTTACTTGATTGTTCTTGATCTTAATTGTTTCTTACTTTGTTTCCTTGTGATGTTTTTGCGAGATCGATCGATGGAAATGTAAAGCAAGAGCACACACAAGACTTTGTTAACCCGGAATTCGTTTCCTACTATCCGGGGAGAGTACTGTACCCTCAACGATCCACTAGATTCAATATCAAGTTCTGGTAACGACAATACAACTTGATCTAAATACGCCGGAGAAGATGAGTTGTTATTACCTCCGAAATACACTTCCGATAATCGAATCCTGCTATGACGACGTCACCAGAGACTCTCCGACTCCGTTTCCGATCTATCACATCAGGTAGAAATTGTTCTTGTTGAATCTCTCTCTCTCTCTTGAATTTGTTTGTGTGTTGATCTCTTTTTTCAGGTGAATAGCTCGAGAAGAAGAAAATCAGGCCGTTAGGCCGTTATAACAGACACTTGACCTTCACTGGGCTTTAGGATGTGTGTGGCCCAGAAGAGAACACGAACATGCATTAGGAATGGGTTTGTCTGATAATGGGCCCAACATCCGGAGTCAAGCCCAAATCCACAATCGATCAAAAGGTAACTTTTAGTTATGCCTAATCTGGAATCCAACCAGTCAGAAACCAACCTAAATTTTACAGTCTATGTAAGCGGTGGTTTCAGAAATAAATTGCATCATCAGATGATTTCGTCATGTGGGTTGCATGAGAAAAATATTTAACGGCTACACGGTAAGAGGAAGATGATTTTTTTTGTTTGGTTAATCCATTAAAACTGTTAATCTTTTGTAACCGCTTGAGTTACGCAAATATCGCAGTGTGTTACACATGGATATATTAATCTTCTACAACCGTTTGAGTTACAAAAAGATCATAGTGTGTTACACACGGGTAAGACAGAAGGAATAAGATAGATGTTCCAGACTTATTCCAGAAAGTTTCTACTCTGTTTTTCTTGTCTTGAAATAATTTGATATTATTGAGATTCTGTGATATCTGTTTACAACAAATGATTGACCTTTATATAGAAACCGAATCATTATGAAGAGACACACCTCTTCACACTAAAAGACATAACATGAAGAGTTACAACTCTTTGTGTAATAACTAACTAATGTATATGTACTAAGAAGAGATTATATTATATAGTTTAACACTCCTCCTTAATCATATCTCGACTTCACTCCAAGCTGCTTCCTGAGATCTTCAAACCTTGAACCGCCCAATGCCTTTGTGAGAATGTCTGCGATTTGATCATCTCCTTTGCAATACTCCAATTCAATGATTCTTTTTTCTCAACTTCTCTCACGAAATGGTACTTGATCTATATGTGCTTTGTCCTCCTGTGTTGCACCAGATTCTTTCCAATTTCTATTGCTGATTTGTTGTCACATAAGATTGGAACTCCTCCTTCAAACTTCTGACCATATCTTCAAATAGTCTTTGTAACCACACGGCTTGATTTGCTGCTGCCCACACGGCTATGTACTCCGCTTCAGCCGTTGATTGTGACACTGTTTGTTGCTTACTTGATTGCCAACAAAACATGGCTGATCCAAGAGTAAACACATAGCCTAAAGTGCTTTACTTGTCTTCCTTAGAACCACCCCAATCGCTATCCGAGTAGCCTACAAGTCTTGGTTCTTTCACACTTGTAAAAAATACTCCAAAGCTTGATGTTCCCTTGACATATCTTAACACCCTTTTGGCTTCTTGGTAGTGCTTCATGTGAGGTGATGACATGTATCATGAGAGATAGGCGCTTGCGTACATCACATTAGGTCGTGTTGCACACAAGTACAAAAGGCCTCCAACAATGCTTCTATACTTAGTCAGATCTCCATACTCTTTGTCATCCTCAACTCTTTCTTTGTGGTGTAAGTGGAGTGCTTACCCTCTTGCTATTTCTCATTCCAAACTTATCAACAAGTTTGTTTGCATATTTTTCTTGTGAAAGAAATATGCCTCCATCGTCTTGGATTACTTCCATACCAAGGAAGTAACTCAACAATCTAAGATCCATCATCTCGAATTCTTTCTTCATACTCTCCTTGAATGTGTTGATGATCTGAACATTGGTTCCAGTGATGATTATATCATCCACATATAGACTCACGATCAACACATCTCCTCCTTGCTTCATGATGTATAAGGCTGCCTCATTCGTACTCTTCTCAAAACCGTTTTGAATGAAGTATGAATCTATCCTTCCATACCATGCCCTTGGGGCTTGCTTTAAACCATATAAAGCCTTGCGTAGCCTCAACACCTTATGTTCCTTCCATGTGTAACATACCCAGGTGGTTGTGTTACATACACTTCTTCCTTTAGTTCTCCATTGAGAAATCCTTACTTTACATCTATTTGATACAAACACCACTTCATTTGAGCCGCATAAGCGAGTATGGCCCTTATTGTATCATGTATTGAAACCGGGGCAAATGTCTCAAGGTAGTCAACACCATATTCTTGAGAGAATCCTCTTGCAACTAGCCGCGCCTTATGCTTGATATGATTACCGTTTGCATCGGTTTTGATCTTGTAGATCCACTTCACACTTATCACATTCTTCTTCTCTGACTTGTCCACTAGTTCCCATGTCTTGTTCTTCTCAATCATGGCTATTTCCTCATTCATCGCCTCTCTCCATTCCTTTGTACCACATGCTTCATCATAAGTATATGGTTCTTCATTTGCATGAAGACTTTTATTGCTTGAGCCGCTTCTTCAATTTCTACTCTCAGTGCCTTTTCCATGATTTCGGCCATGGACTTGAACTTCTTTGGTGGCTCAGAATCTTATTCATCACTAGTCTCATGATCATTATGTTGAATGAAAACAGGACTAGAAGTACCTTCGGTTTGTTCCTTAGGTGATTGAGAATCTTCCATAGACAACTCTATTGTCTTCTTGATTTCTTCTTGCCTTCTCCAATCCCACTTCTTGTTTTCTTCAAACTCTACATCGATACTTCAATCTTCTCATTCTCTAGGGTGAGAACTCTATAGCCTTTGGATTGATTGCTGTAACCAATAAAGACTCCACGTTTTGCCTTGACATCTAACTTCCTCCTCTTCTGATCCAGGACATGTATGTAGCATATGCTACCAAACATTCTCATGTGTGACACATCAGGTTTGTGTCCACACCACTTCTATATAGGAGTGACATCATCTTCTATTGCCTTTGATGGTGGACGGTTTTGAAGGTATGATGCTGTGTATACCGCTTCTGCCCATAATTTGAGTGGTAAGTCTTGCTCTGCCATCATAGTTCTAGCCATCTCCACCAAGGTCCTATTCATCCGCTCTACTGCACCATTTTGTTGTGGTGAATAAGGCAAGGTAACTTGCTTGTTGATTCCTTCTTCTTCACAAAACCGATTGAATTCTTGTGAAGTGAACTCACCACCACCATCTAATCTCAATGTCTTGATGGTACAACCCGGTTGCTTCTCCACCATTGCTTTGAACTTCTTAAACGTTGAGAATGTTTCTGATTTTTGCTTCATGAAATATACCCAACACATGTGAGTATAGTCATCCAAGAATAGCAAAAAATACCGGCTTCCATCAATAGATTGGTGTTGCATCGGCCCACATACATCCGTATGTACAATCTCAAGCTTTTCTCCTGTCTTAGTTTGAGATTCCTTTGGGAAGCTTTTGCGTGATTGCTTTCCAAGTCTACACGCCTCACATGCTTCCTTCATGACTTTAAACTTTGGTAATCCCTTTACCAAGTCTTTGTCTTGCATTTGTTGCAACCTTTTGTTGCCTACATGGCCAAGTCTCTTGTGCCATGTCTCCATTTTGCCTTGCTCACTTGCGCTCATGGCTTCCTCTTGAGCCGAACCCATCCTGATTCTATACCTTTTGTGAGTCATTGGGATATCCATTATTCTTCTGCCTTTTGGATCATCTATGATGCATCTCTTCTCTTGGAACTTCACCCGGTAGCCACTTGAAACAATTTACGGAACACTCAACAATTTTTTCGCCAAACTAGGAATCAAGAACACATTTCTGATGGTCTTCTTGCCACCTTTAGTCATCACGGTAATATCTCCTTTACCTGTTGTCATGACTATACTTCCATTTCCAATCTGTATTGGAACCTTGATACTCTTATCAAGTCTGGAGAAGTAACTCTCCTCCTTTTTCTTATGATTAGTTGCTCCACTGTCAACTAACCAGACACCTTCCATTGTTGTTGTTGCTTCACTCGCACTGAACAACATATGGTCTTCATTCAAGTCTTCTTCCTCGAGACTTACATGTGCTCTCTCCTTTTTCTTTGAGTAGCACTGATTTGCAAAGTGGCCTAACTTGCCACAATTGTAACACTTCTTGTTACTCTTGTGATCCTTCTCTATATCGTCCTTATTTTGTTTCCTCAGGTACTCACTCTCGTTGTGATTGTTCTTCTTGCAGAATCTACACCACTTCTTGCCTCCACGGCGTTTTGAGTTGTCTTGTGTTACACCAGAGTTTCTCTGTTTAACACGAGCATCGAATGCTCCTTCACTTGTGCTTTCTTCTCTTGCAGCCAATCTTGCTTCATGAGCCTTCAAAATCCTGAGTAGTTCTGCCATCGTTGTTGAAGTCAAATCGCTTGTTTGCTCCAAGAAACTGACTATACTATCGAACTTGGCTGGGAGAGAGATGAGTATCTTTTGTATGAGTTGAATGTCGGTCTTTTGTTCACCATGGTAAGTTAACTGATTTGCCAAGGCAACTAACTTATCTTTGAAAACTTTAATGTCTTCATTCTCATACATTTTCATATTTTCATATTCTCTTCGCAACGTTTGAAGTCGAATCAAACGAACTAGAGGAGAACCTTGATACTCAGCCTTCAATGCATCTCACGCCTCTTTAGATGTTGTTGATGCTGCAATCAGTGAGAAGATATGATCCGATACGGCAGTTTGCAAAATTTGCAAAGCCATTGTATCGTTCACCATTGCTTCTTCTCTAAGTGCCCTTTCTCTTGCTGTTTCAGGGGTCCCATCCACTTGCGCTGGTGGGGCTCCCACGCCTTCTTCAACCACGGACCATAACTTTCTAGTTTTGAAAATGGTTGACATCTTAATGCTCCAGAAGTCGTATTTCTCCCCATCGAATATGGGGATCACTTGATTTTGCATCGTTTTGTGTCCTTTCGATAAATCGTATGCCAAAATCCTCTAGCCTCCTTTTCTCTTCGGCAAGTGTTTTTCTTACTAGTGCTTTCTTCTTCTTCCTCTCAATCGTAAAGCTCTGATACCATGTTAATCTTTTGTAACCGCTTGAGTT
Organism: Moricandia arvensis; assembly: GCA_905132765.1. Taxonomy (NCBI): domain Eukaryota; kingdom Viridiplantae; phylum Streptophyta; class Magnoliopsida; order Brassicales; family Brassicaceae; genus Moricandia; species Moricandia arvensis. Next base: position 45,361 of record CAJHQP010004341.1, on the reverse strand, counting down.
ACACAAATATCGCAGTGTGTTACACACGGATATGTTAATCTTCTACAACCGTTTGAGTTACACAAAGATCACAGTGTGTTACACACGGGTACGACAGAAGGAATAAGATAGATGTTTCAGACTTATTCCAGAAAGTTTCTACTCTATTTTTCTTGTCTTGAAATACTTTGATATTATTGAGATTCTGTGATATCTGTTTACAACAAACGATTGACCTTTATATAGACATCAAATCATTATGAAGAAACACACCTCTTCACACTAAAAGAAATAACATGAAGAGTTACAACTCTTTGTGTAATAACTAACTAATGTAAATGTACTAAGGAGAGATTAGATTATATAGTTTAACAAAAACGTGGTTATACTTGGAAAAAAAAACTGGATGATGCAAAATATAATCCCGGGTTGTAAAATGTTAAGGAAAATTACTTATATAAAGCATAAACATTCTCAAAGTTTCTTAAGCCTTGGAATCCATCAAACAAACTTGAAAGAAAAAAAAAGGAAGCGGATCATATAATTGAAAGGAAACACAGAGACAGAACCAATGTCATCCTCACAAGCAAACCATCATCGCTGGTACGCACAGAGTGTATTAAGAAGAATCATCATACAAAGTATTTAAATCGTTTTTGGAGAGGTGATCAAACAACAAAATCATAGCCACAATCATTTTTATGATCAAATCAATAAAGAGGAACCTAAAGTTAAGCAAAAAAAAAATACAAATTGCATCCATGGAATGAAGAAATCAATAGCAGAATCACGCGGAAGAATGATGAATGATACCTCTTTTCTTGATTTTTCTCTGTCTCGTCTTCTTTGTCTTGCTTATATACATAACCAAATGTCGTCTTCAATCGCTGTCCCCTTTTTTCTTGAGTTATTAACACCTAGGGTCAGTTTTTAAGATTTTAATACACTCTAGTAGTAGTTTATGCTAGTAAGGTAATTTTGATGGCTAATTATAGTAGTATCCCAATTATAAGGAAAGTTAGTCGTTGATTTAGTTACTTCTTTTTCTTCAGTGTTTTGTTTTTAAAAACTTAAATGAAGCAGATCTACTTTTAAAATTATAATAATTAAATTTATTTTGACATTTAACCTATTTTTTATTATCTAATTTTATGGTACATGAATTATATTATATGAGTTAATGGAGCATTTATAGAAAACGTGACGGACCTCAAATTGTGAGCCCCATTCCGCCACAGTCGTCAAGCTTGGAACCAGAGTTCTAGCTGTCGGAATCGCCGTGGCTTCGATCGCAGATTGAAGAGAAAAGGTGACGAAGCAACCAAAGGTCAAACTCTGAGCTCCTTTCGGATTAAGTTCTACAACATTTCACTTCAAGGTCAAGTCGTGTACTCCTCACTGTCATCATGCTCAGGATCAGAGTTGTGGTCACCGGAATCACCGTAGCTTCAGTCGCATATCGAAACAAAGCTTAAATCAGAGCAACAATGGACAATTTTTGGTTATTTTTAGCTCTGGTCCTCCTACTTTTGCTTATTATCCAATGTTGTTCAAACTTCTAATATGTTCATGTTTCTTCACGAATTTGCCACAAGACTTTTAAATGTGAAATCTAAACCAAGCAAATATTCTATTGTTATCATTTGTCCATTTCGTGTTGGTTTATTTCGTTTATGCTCCAAATGTTTTTGATTTGCAAATAAATATTCTTGATTCGAGTCCAAATTTCTAAATATGCATTTTAACCTCTGTTATGTGCAAATGAGCACAAAAAGGCAATATATATCTAAATGCACCTTCAAAATGAAATAAATGTGATGTAAATATCATTAAAATCATGACATATCAATGTGGTAAAAGTCATTTCTTGTGTACATTGTTGTAATGATATATGTATGTAGTCATATATGCATGATATTATGTACACAAAACTTATCTATCCACATGTACAACAATATACGTGTACACCAGCCAGTTTGCACAAATGATTCACATATACACACTGTAATTTTTTTTATCAAAACCATATATTATTATTTATAGCCAAAACCATAAATCTTAATTTATAACTTAACCAAAAACCCAATTTTCTGCATAAAAATAAAAATTCATATTTTAGCTAAAGTTGCAAAATACTCCCTCCACTTTAGAAAGAAGAATTTTCGAGACTATCCTTGCATATTAAAAATACAATGAATATTTAGAAAAATATCTTTACAAAACAAGAAAAATGTTCAAAAAATTACATACTAAAAAAATAGTTTTCTATTAAAGACTATGTCTCAGTTACTTAATTTATAGAAAATAATATAAAGAAATAAATTGAGTTTTATAAAAATGTCAGATGAGTATCTCACTATCGACTTCGTTGTTGTAGTTCTCTTATGTAATGATGTAGCATGTATATTGACAGTCGAAAGAAAAGTAATTCATATGTAAAAATAACACAAACACACTACTAAAGTTTTACAAAAGAAATAAAACTGCAATTTTAAAAGGTATTTGGTGTGTTCACTATACTATGTACACAAATTGCTTGCTATCTACATGTACAACGATTCACATTTACACCAATTAACTTGTACAATAATACATAGATACCGGATAATATTTTAGATACATTTGAATCCTCCTAATAAATTGGTTAGATACATTTGCAAATTGCAAAATATGTACAGTAAAAAAATGTTATGGTGTACACATAATTTTCACTGTCCACATTTACAATGTTTCACAAAAGTCACATGAACATCAAATTGTACATTGTAGAAATAATGATAATCAATGATTTAAATGATTTAAAAAATATTGTCTTATTTAATTTAAATCATATTAGAAATTTTCTTCGCTTGATCTTGATGTCTTATTATTTTAATAGATTTTACCATTTGACTTTATTTAATTGGAGTAATTTTAGGTTATATATAGTATTATATATTGCAATTGTGTGTTTATTTGGATATGCCAAAAGATAAAGTGCATATATGTAAGTTTAAGGTTAAATAAAAAGAAAAGAAAATGTATATTCAAGAATTTGGGGTCAAATTGAAAACAAAATTAAACATAAGGGGTTTAAAGTGGAAATAAAAGAAGTTGTTGTGGTAAAAATCGGGATCACGGTTGATCTCAATCTCTGTCTCTTCAAGCTTGCAACATGAATCTATGTCTCTTCGAGCTTGGTATTCACAAAAGGGATTATCTTGTCGTCATCTTGTACGCTTATGTGTTTTACGTCTCCATCTTCGTCCTCAACATTCTTGTTGTCTATGCCATCTTCTTTTTATGTTGTTTTCGTTTACATCATCGTGTCTGGCTACGTCATAATCTCCATCGTCGTCATTGTTGTCATCTTTGTCGTCATTATCACCTTTGTGATTTTTGTTGCCTTCGTCATCATTGTCGTTTCCTTCGCCGTCGTCATGGTTATCTCCATTACCATCGTCTAGTCTTCATTTTTTACGTCGTCGTTTTCTTCTATGTCGTTAATCATTTTTTCTAATAGAAAAGGAAACAATTCTTAATGTTTTGTAAGAGATGAAATTTGGATCCAACGGATAAGATTAATGGTAGATATGTGTCAAATCAAGTTTGGTTTAACATAAAAATAATGTTTTTTTTTCCAAGTTACATTATAAAAGAATGAGAGTGGATTTTTTAGTCATTAGCTTAGTTATAAATTGATGAGAGTGGATTTTTTAGTCATTAGCTTAATTATAAATTGACTAATTTATTTAGAAAAGAGGGTGGTTGTTAGAGGAAAGTGTCATAGTAGTGGATTGTGGTCCATTATGTTAATAAGAACATGAAAGCGGTCTCTAAATGTAATTGTTTATTTTTCTTTATGCACTGAAGCATAAGAAGTAAGTCTACAACGCAAATTACTATTTTACCTTTAATGAAGGGCAAAATACGATTTAAAAAAATAATGGCATATCATGTAATATGTTCGGGTAATAGGAGGATAAATATTAATAATGATCCCCTTTTAATGGAATAGATTACAAGTCAATATTTTAAAAAAAACAAAAAAAATATTATAATATATCAAAGTAAGAGGAAGATAAATATTAGCAATGATTCTCTTTTAATAGAATAGACCAAGAGTCAATATTTACAAAAATTAAGAAAATATAAAATAAAACAAGATAAATGCTAGAGTAAATCATATCAACTGATACAACCGATTATCTTTCTTTCCTCATCCATGATCTATATTTTCATACTCTTATACATATTTTAAATTTGACAAGTGAATCAATATTATTAAAACAAATCATTTTTATTTATTCCCTTTCTAATCCTTTGGTATATTCAATGTTTTGAAAACTAGACACTGACTCGTTAAAGTTATTGGTTGACTAGTTGAATTAGTTCAACCAGACGAACCGAAATTTTTATTTTTATAAAAAATAAATATATATAATTATATATTTATATTATATAAACTTAAAATTAATTCTACATATAATATATTATCTTTTCTCTTTGATAAATTACAAAATAAAAAAATAAGCATAAATTTAAACATATACCCAATAAACAATGAATACATTGATAAAAAACGGTAGATTGTTCAAATTACCATATTTATTTACTTTTACAATTTAAATATCATATTTTATGAATATGTTAAAATAAAAATAATATATGAAATCCAAAAATATATTTATTTTCATTATTTCTTAAGAAAATAGAATTAAATAGAAATTTGATTAGATAGTCATAGTCAAACATTGATTATTATATATTTAATTTTAATAATAATTTAAACACACATTAATAATATGTTCATTTTTGTAGAACCTGATTTTAAAGTTAAGCCGGTTCACCAGTTTTACAGATGTTTTGTTGGTCTTGCCGGTTTTTTCTCAAATACGGATTTTAAACCGAAGCAGATTCGGGTTCTTTATCGAGCCTCGATTAGACTGGTTCGACCAGCAGGTCTGATCCGATTTTAAAAACCATGGGTATACTATTTTTTTGCCACTACTTTTTAAAAGAAAATTATAACTTGATGAAGGGCAAAAATATAATTAGTTAGTGGACCTATTTTTATATAAAGTACATTTTAACAACCACGTTATTCCCACAATCTCGGTACCCACTTCTCTCATATATGCATTAGTGGACTGTTACATGTATTAATAATCATTCCTTCCATTTTATTTATATTAATAGGCAGAAAAAAGATGATAAGATTTAAAAACGACGCGGGCTTTAGTCCAACTAACATGCTAAGTCATCCTTTATATACTAAAGTGCTTTATATACTAAAGTGCAAATCGTTTGGCGAATTAGAATTGGACACGTTGGCAAAGTTTATTAAAACAGAACAAAAAAAAATCAAATGAATTTCTTTTTATCCTATTTTTCTGTAATCCAAAATTTTCAACTATCCATATTCCTATTTTTCCTCAAAAATCTACATCCACATTAACTTGCATAATTTGAAACTGTTTTCTTCGTCTTCTATATAAGTTGCAAACCTCTTTGGTAGTGTAGGATCCAAGCAGTGATCTTAGATGTTACTAAATCTCTTTGTTTGTAAGTGAGGTTTCAAACACTGGTGTGGTGTAAAATCTTTGTACCCATCTTTGGTGAATATAAAAGTTGATGTTGAGCCAAAAAAAAAAAAAAATATAAGTTGCAAACCTACTCTACTTTTTTTTTTAAATTGTGTCTCTGACAAACAAAATTTATACCCAGCTTTCAAATATTTTTCACTTTTCATTTGTTATTGAATTACCAAAATAAAGGACTGCATCACGTCATCAAAGGAAGAAGTAAGTGTTTCATTGTTGTCAATCTTATGTTTCTTGCAACAATAATATAAAGTTTACGTTATCAATCTTATCCTTGTGAAACCATAATCAATATGGGTTTTCTCTGCCTTTATAATATAAATCTAGATAGCAATTTCTGAATCTGTTTCTCTCTTTTATATTTTGAAAGATTATGTTACATATTTTCAATAGAGGAGAGAACAAATGTTAAAGAAGATGACAAGAACCTGTAACTATGCTCAACCATCTCAAGATTTGATGAATCAACCAGAAAACAAAACGTGAGATAAAGGTGTGTAGAGGGTGAGACGTGAGATAAAAGGTGCCTATAGAGTGAAATTTATGTTCATATCTACACTGTTAAAGCAGAATCCCTCTTATAATCATGCCCTTGGTTTTTGGAGTTATTTACAAGAGATTGCCACTGCATTTTCTTGCTATTTTTATAAAAAACGCCACCATTAGTTACAACCAATCAAAATTTAACTATTCTGGAAAGGCAAAAATTCTCCAAGTTGACTCGCAATCAGATATGTATCTAATGAGCATAAAAAGTAAATAAATTAAAATTTAGGTTCATTGTATAGCTTCTCATCAGGGCTTAAAGTGACACAATTAGATAAGCAAAATTAATACTTGGCTTCAAAGAAATTTTTAATTTCGTCAACTTGTGGTTCCTGGGCTTCTCCCGTTGTGTTTACACCTAAATCTCCACCACTCTCGTTCGTTCATGCTCCATCCATTTCCTTAGTCTTTTTCGAGTAATTTTTGCAGTAATACACTCTTGCCCTTTGTGGATATACTTAAATAAGTATTTAATAGATCGGTTTTGATTACACCACTCAACATTGATATGTGCATTGTAACCAAGAAGAAGCTTCTTGTTATAAGGAACAACAAACCTGTTATCCAACTGTATTCTTTTTTTCTCAACTGTAGAACCTCCTTGTCTTCTATGGTAAATGGGATATCCTTGTGAATCAACGGTAGTTTTCTCAACTATCTTCCAAGGAAAAAATTTGGTATAAAGTCCATCTTGTATACATGGAGAATCCTTGTTGACTACACCACATGGACCATGAATCATTGTCTCCCTTACAGCTTCATATAGTTTAGGTTCCTCATTTTTATCAGGAATTTCTGCTGATATTATCCGATCAATATCATCAGCATTTGGAAATTTGGCAGTTGGATCCATGAATAGTAAAATATGGGCACGTGGGACCTCTTTTTTGAAACTCTATAGTATACACAGCTAAAAAAGATAATATACATGGAAATATTAGGAATAGTTAATAATAATTATTTAAGAAATATTAAAATATAGTTATCAGAAATTATCTTTCCGAGTACATGTTTCTTCGTTAGATCATCCATCAAACTATCTAGTTTTACTTTGAATAGCCTTCATCACAAATCTGGTCTATCCTCAGATCTAAGATTATATTTTTTAAAATATCTCGTAAGTTCTAGCAACTTTGGATTACATGTAGATGTAATAAAAAGATCTTGAAAGCCAAAATATTTGCATATGGACATACAATCCAAATACATCTGATGCATATATCTTGGACCTTCTGTGAAAGATGATGGTATTATTACTCGAGTTCCCTCTATAGGAACCGAAGAATAACAATCATTTGAAGCAGCCACAAACTTACTATAATTCAACGTCCTTAAATTTGATTGATTCTTTCGGATATAGCTAAGACGATGACTTTCAATCATTGTATAAGCATCAACCAGAAACTGCTGAAGTAAACGTCTTGAAAGAAGTAGTACTTGTGATCCAACCTTCCGAATTTGTATTCGATAGGCAAATAATTCCCTCATGCTGATATTTGGTTTCCTTATTTGTTGATTCCGGTAAAACCATTCTTAATACCTAAACGAAAACCATCTTCTCCATACGGAAAGATAAGTGGATATTGAAGTGGTAGATAGCAAGAATGCAATTCATTGATCTTTTTTAGCTTTCCAGAATATTTTTTCCAAAATAATATCCCGTTTATCCATATTTAGCGTAAAATCTCCAACTACCAAAGCTGAAATCTCGGACGAAGTTGGGAGATTGTAAACTCGCCCATCCGTATTTCTCTTGTGGATCAAAACCAGTTACAGTTCTTCACTTTCATCTTCATTTTTGAATCTATCCATTGAATTCCAGAACATCTGGACATGTACATTATACTCCCTTAGCAGTTCCATAATATACTGAACAAAATCTGCTCTTATTTTGCTTCTTTAGGAATTTTTATTGTACAAATGCTAACAAAATATTGATAGTTTAAAATCATCATCAAAATATAAATGAATAAGGATATCCGTAGGTATTATATATATACCTTAATGCTGATATCCTATTGTTAACTTCATTCTCAGTATTATGTATATACAACTGAGAGAACTTTGCAGATTCATCAGGCTTTGGTTTCACACTACCAATCAAATGATAATTCTCCATGTGTAGTATAAGAACTTTGGGTCCTTTACCTTGGTTGATGGAATTATCAATCTTTCCTCCAAGCGAAGTAAATGAGAACATCATGTTCATTGGTCGAATATTTTCACGGAAATGCTTAATGATAACATCATCGTTAGTGAGAAGTCTTTGAAGTAATGCAAGAGGTTCCTTCATATTTGAAAGTTTTATTTTTCCTTGCAAACAACACATAGTGAAAATAGGTCTTCTAGCTTTCATGTTTTTGCTTATCTGCTCGTTATATCAAAAGAGTGCTCCACATTTAGGACATTCATTTTCTATATCTCCGTCATCTTTGTAAACTGTAAATAGACAAAGTGACTATATTATGAATTTAATTTTCACATTCTTTACGCTGAAATTGCAGTGATTTTGAAATTTTTTACCTTCTTCTACAGGATAAGCAATTGACGGACGTTCTCCCTTTTTACTTTTCCGATTTGAAAACTTGCGATTGTTTCCAAGAAATCTAACTATATCTTTTTCAAAAATCTCCGGTTGCTCCTTCACTCCATGCAAATCATTTTCATCATCAGTATCAATATCATAATAGTTAGGATAAACATTTTTAGTGTGACATGTATCATCCTCTCAGAAACCGTCACAGCTCTCTGTAAAGTAGCACATTATAAGGAACCCAAAAAAATCCTACGATTACAGCTTAGTTAAGTATACCAATAGTTAAATAAATAGAAATAATTGGACAATAGGAAGTTGAATAAAATTGTACTAACATTCAGAATCTGACTCAACTGACGATATGACTGAATTGCCGGTATTAATAATTTGATTATTAATAACTGTGGGAGATCCATTAGAATATAACATCATATTAGGTTGTCCACCCAAATTAGTACTCTGTGTAATCATTGATTGAAGCAAGCTTGTGAATGATGTAGACTCGGGTACAGTCACGGTTGCATTAGTTTGTTCACTACATTTCCTCTTTTGGCTGATATATACATGTTTGTTTTAGCAAATCTTTGATGAGTTTCTTGAGATTTATATAGCAAATCAATCGAGTCATTCATCAGTTACCATAAAGTAAAAATCTCACTTACTATAACTCATTTTAGTTGTCCATTTAAACTGTTTTTAAATGGAAAATTTTAATTAAATTAATGATTATGAGTTTTTTTCCCTTATATGACAACCACGGTTATTTATAACGATTTCTAATCGAACAATTTTGGAAGGAGTTCAAAAGTTTTGGAGGTAAAGGTAATCAATATTGAAATATCGTTTACCACATTGCTTAACAACTTTGAAAACAAAGGAGTTCAGGTACGTTACATGTATTTAACTTAAAACATGTCTTAGACAATTACTTGTTATATAAGTTAGGAATTTAAAATCATTCTGATTAATGTGTCCAATAGGTACGGATGTAGATTTTGTCTAAACTTATATGTTCAAGTCAACAAAATAATATTGTGATCTAGAATAGTTTTTTATAACGTAATGGTTATTCAAATTCAAAAAGTACTAAACAGGTAGTCAATATTATTTCCAGATTTTGCTCTCCTCAATTAAGATATTCTTATAAAGCAGCATCAAAGCAATAGAAGAGATATATAAATATAGAATGCAAACATGAAACTATAGAAAAAGAACAAATGAAAATCAAAGTTATGAAATAAATTATTAAAAAAAACATGTGTTATTTATAATCAACAGATTTAACTTCTTCAACCACTTAGCTCATCCTCCTTCTTCTTGCTCCTAGCTGAGGGTACAAGTTTTGTGTCACTATTATCGGAAAAGTCTGTCAACAAATCTTTAATCGGGATTCCAGACCGTTTAACTGGTGTCAGATTTATAGATTGTTCGGACTGGGATGAACAACCAATTTCCATCATATACCCCTGCTAAAAAAGGTTGCTAACATTAACATTTTAAACTGTGGATTATAATATATATCAACAATCTCCATTTAAATAGAAAAAATTACTCTTGGTCAATGGGCAATGTTTGTAAACGTTGGGCTTATAGTGTGCTCACTACCCTAAAAAAGAAAATTTTTAAAATACTAAATAATTTATATCACCATGAAAGTTTAGGTAAAAAAGTAAAAATTAACATACCATATGATAATAGCTAACATCATACTCATTTATCATGTCTGGATTGGTTATAATGTTTAGCACCCTGAAGGTCTCATGCTTATAAAGATAATTATACTTTTCGATAATGATCTTAAACAGATAAGTCTTACCAACCAAATTAGTCAAAGCTTTAGGTAAAGAAGAAAGATCTTGAATCTAAAAATAATGTACCAATACAAAACGTTAGCATTAAAAAGTTATTTACAGAGGCTAAGCTGACAAAAAAATATAAAGTTTTAACCAATAAAGTAAGTGAGCATACCTCAGACGTAACTTTACCAATTAACTCAACGCATGGTTGGTGGACTAATTGTAATCCAAGACTATCCTTTAGATGTAATTTAATGTTGCTTGTATTATCAAGTACAACCAAATGTAAATTGTACGCACAATAAAGATAATAAATAAGAATTTGCCCATATACATATTGTTCCAAAAAAAATACACAACTTAGTTTAAACTTATTACCTTGGCAATAGCTTCGTACCAACAACCTTACACCTAGTACAATAATATTTGTACCCACCATCGAGGATAATAATGACTCCATCACCATTATCATTTGGTACGGTCAATACTTTAGTTGCGCAGACATTACAACTCAAATAGTACCAACCCATGTCTGAATCAATAGCAGCTATTGTACACATAACAATATATCTCTCAACCTAAAAAAATCCATTTAAATAGTAATATAATTATAAATCACAACGATAAAACCTAAACCGTTGATGGCTCAGAGATCAAACATTTCTAGTCTTCAAAACCCCTGATATTATTTTCTTTGGAGTACGAATAAAAAATCATCATTTTCGGAGATCATCGAAACCATGGACAGCGGTTTTGGCTCGATAATAACCAACACGTGAAAAATTTTCGGCAACCTAATAAAAAAGTAATAACCACTTCAATACATTTAATATAAATTTAAAAGACTGCTAATCACTATTTGAAGATATATCAATAAAAGAAAGTATCTTGCTTGGAACGTTGCAACCTCATCCATTGTTGGATTTAGGGATAGAACATACACATTATATGAATTTGATATAATTCGACCCTCTGTTTATAAATGTAAACACCCAAAACGTTACATCAAAACAATAATCATAATAAGAAATAATCAATTTTTACAGCATAAATGCAATTGAGTACCTTTCAAGATTTTGATGTTTCCAAATCTCAAAACACAAATAACAGGATGCTCGCTACGAAGTTAAATTCCATCGATAACATCCAATGCACATTTTCCCCTTAAAACACATGAAAGCCTTAAATCTCTACATGACAGAAACATCGTTGTTCAAATTAAAATTGTTTAGGTTAATCTGTTGAATTCATATGTTATTGTAAAAAATACATACTCTTCATTATGTAGCTCAGATGAAATCTTTTCTATGTCTTTTCCATTCACGGGAACAATTTCAATTGGATTTACCTCAATAATCTTGCTGATTACATCTACTTATAAGAAAAAATATAAAACAAACCATAATATATATTTACGGGACAAAATATTCTAATTAAATACACAACATGTAGACAAAATTGAAAACTCACCAACCAGAAAGTCGGTATTAAGACTACCATCCAAGATTTCTCGAAAATGCGCTGTCTGGAAACCAATGAGGCATAGAGGTAAATCTTCACATACGCGAATACGGGTCAGGAGTAGAAACCCAATCTTATAGGCATGGTTGGTTGTTCAACATGATCCACATCAATGGGAAACTACATAATTAATAAATATCTTTGAGCAACCTTCATGTAGAAATGCTTCAAATTGGGACACCAAATCATTTTTTACGATTGCATGGATCTTATCACCTTACCCAAAATAATGTGTCATTACATTAATTTAATATATCAAAGAGAAAGACATATATACATATATAGTAACATAAGATGTTCAATAAAAAAACAACTAGCTAACCCTGGAATCGACCAAAACCATCTCAATGCTCTCTCCAACTTGAGCAAAGTATTGTTTCCACAGCCGAATAGTTTTAACTTTTATTCTCCACATTGTTTTGAAAGGATTCAATACAGAGACTTCATCAAAATTTGCCATGATACTTAATCTATCAACTGCGAGTGTTTGTTTGTGTTTGCGAGAGAAACAAGAAAACGAACTTGATGTTATATACAACTTCGAAACATTAGGTTAAAAGTAATTTCCATGGCCATATTGGAAATAATACATATTCTCAAAAATGTATATATTGGGTTCTTCTTGATATGGATATTAGTTTAATGAAATAATACTGTTAATATCAATAAGATCTAGAAAGGGAGGAAAATATTGTGTAAACATTGTAGAATAAACGCATAGACAGTAAATATATTCCCAAATAAGTTTTACTTGGTGCTAACTCAACATCTTTTAGAATATATATTATTTCTGATTTATGCACCTTAATAAACGAATATATCTTCTTTCAGATTTCACCTGTTATTAAATGCACACACACTTAAATATTTCCATTTCTGTTTTTGTCTTACTGAATGTTTTTCGTAATAGACAAATATAATGAGAACTTTACTGAATAGAATAAAATGCCTTACTGCCAATCTGGCATTAAATTAAATTTGGCATCAACTTCTAAACTAATGCGAGCCTTCGTAATAATATTAGTTACTGTTAAGAGCTTTATAAAATTAAAACAAATTATCAAATAAATCACACTATAGTCCTCGTATGTTTATATAAATTTTCAATGATAACAATAATATACTTATTACTAAAACGGAGGCCTTATATTAATTTATGACTAACCGAAATGTTCAACAAAGAGATATCTCCCGTAATTAAAAAGCAACCAAAGATAATTGCTATATAATAAAAAAACATAAGACAAAAACAAAAGCCTATATAATACGCGGAGCAATAACTAATTTAATTCAGCCACTTTTGTCAACTTTTCCTTTTTGATCCGAGTAGAAAATGGATTCCTCGTCACCGAATTCTCATCATAGTGTTCCTCCAAGTTAGTAACGGTTGTTCCTCGGCGTTTAGCAGGTGTCATGAGGTTAACTTCGCCTTCCTGGGACGACACCCCAGACAACATTAGGGAAACCTTTTATACATGAACAAAATTGTATAAATAAACACATTAAGACACATTGCAAAAATAAGAGATCAAACACATTTAAAATAAATACCTCCAGTGTATCTGAAATTAAAGAATTTTTCAGAGACAAATTATTCAATATTTCCTTAAAAAGAGAAAACAATACGAAAACATGAAATAATCGTAATAAACCAAACTAATCAAATATATAATATGTTATATTACATTTGATTGACTCAACTCCTCGAACTTCATAATCATCTCAGTGTTGGTAACAATTTTCAATACTTTACAAACCATTTTTATAAAGAAAATTTTCTCTTTCAATGCTAATCTTGAATAGATAGGTTGTACCAACTAAATCTTTCAGAGCCAGAGGAATATCAGCCGGTTCTTGCATCTGACAGTAAAACATTTAGATCCCTTATATAAATAATAACACAATATTGGTATGTCTTCAACCCAATATAGTTCCACTTACCTCTTCAGCATTAGTCCCAGTTAACACATTGAAAGAATGATGAAGTAATTGTACTGCAAGATTATCGAAAGTAGAAATTTTGCATTCCCAGTATTGTCAAAGACAACCAAATGCAACTTGTATCTAACATATTTGACAATAAAATAGATATGTCAAATACTTAATCATCAAAGCATAACACTATCTAAAAAGAATTATTTACTAATTACCTTGGCATTAACTTTGAGTTCTTCAAATTGCATTTGACGCAATAGTAGTGGAAACCCAGTTCATCGGCATCTTCTCCCTCGTTTGTGGTATCGTTAGGCACATTCAACACTTTCTTTGAACACACTTTGCAAATTAAATAATACCAGCCCATATCGGAATAATTAGTTGTTATTGTGCACATTACACAATACAATGCTCAACATATATGGATATAAATAATCAAATACAAAGAAAATATCTAAAATACATGAGATGTTCCAACTATCACCTCTAATTTAAAGAAAAACTATCAAATAATTCGGCAACCCTTACAAATAACACAAAGTACATAACATTAAGAGGTATACATGAGAATTCGTTTTAAACATTATTAAAAAACTATTTATCGTGTAAAAAACTTACAACGCCACAAAAGACTCCACTTCAGGTATAATTGAATTTAGTTCGACATCTGATACATTGTAGGAATTGGAGACACTACGCTCCTCTGCCTAGTGTCTTAATGGAATAACTAAAATAAAAAAATTCTTATAATACTTTTCCAAACCTTAATCTTCCCAAACCTCAACACACAAACGATTGGATTATCACCACGTCTTTCGATAGACTCACTCACATGAGTAGCAAAGTTACCCCATAACACCAATGGCAGACATTCATCCCTAAAATTAGATTGTATAAGTTAGAAAACAGTATATAACATACGAAATTCAACTATGACTATACCAGTTCATATTAAGTTAGTGGTTACTTTTCATTACGAAGTTCCATTGTAATTTTATGTGTGTCTTTCCCATTAGTTGATACAATTTCAGTTGGGGTCACCTCAATAATCTGACCTATTACATCTGACAAACACTACATATGAGTAATAAATTTAAAGTATGCACACATATTACATGAAAGTAGATTACTAATATAACTTACCAAGTAAATAGTCTGTATTGAGTGAACCATCAAGTATGTCTCTGTAATTAACTGGTTCAAAACCAGTTAGCTCCTCAGGCAAAGCATCACAACACATCATGCGTGTTGTCGACATAAATCCAATTTTATATGGAAGTATGGTTGTTCGATATGGACCACATGAGGGGTTAAGTGCAAACTTTATGAGAATTTTGGAACTGCCTTATGACAGAAATGGATCAAACTGATTCACCAGATCCTTCTTCACGGATGCATTAATCTTAACACCCTACAAAATTAAAAAAATTACGAAAACTTAGTGTATGCCAAATACTAATACAAAGTTGTATAAATTTACAAATATGAACAGAAAAGTATGCATACATTAGAGTCAATTAAAACCATCTCAATATTCAGGCCACCAGAAGCAAAATATTGCTTTCACAAACGTATGATCTTCACCCTAATCTTCCACATTGATTTGAATGGTTTCAAATCAGAAACATTAGTTATATCAGCCATTATAAGAAAAGAGATAAATTACAAAGTTTTCGAGTGTATGGTATGACATAAAAATATGAAAAAATTCATTCTTATATAAGGGGATTAAACCTAATTAAGTCACGCTAACTGCCGTATATTCCCAAATCAAAATGCCATTAATTTTTACCTTTCAAATCAATCTTCAATATTAATATTTTCATAATCAATTAATGTCAAAATCTATGACATTATGATTAACCATAGCGAAGTCGGTTGACAAATAAATGTCAAACTCGGTTTTATATTTGGGTTTTTTTGCAAAAATGACCTAAAACTTGAAGTCAAACACAAAACTAATCCTTCATTTTTTTAAAATTTTGACTTGCCCTATTCACCCCAGAAGTTCTTATTATTCGCGAAAATGCCACTAGAAGACTTACTGGAAGACTTTAATTAAGTCTTCGAATATTGTGTTTTACTCTATCATCCTCATCTTCATCAATTATTCACAAAAATTCCATTGCCATCAATTCACCCAACAACCATGAACAATCAATACAAAGCTCTTAATGCATCAAAAATCGATTTTCACTCATTCTATCTCATATCTTATCCACAATTTCTCAATTTCTCTCTATATTCATCCAAAAAACTAAGGTTATTGATTCTAAAGTTTTTAAAGTTCATATAGCCATTCAAGCTCATGATTCATGGTCATTAACGATTGAGTAGTTGTCTTGGTGAAGTTCTGTGTGCTTGGACAGCTAAACAAGTTTTCTTAGTGGTTTAAGGTATGAATCGAATAGTTTACCCAGATTTGTTCGCGAGAAGACTTACATGTAAGTCTTTCTCAATAGAGAAAACTTACGCGTAAGTCTTCTGGACAGAGAGGACTTCCACGAAAGTCTTCCTGTTCAAAGCATAGGTTAGTTTTGCAATTGACTTTGTGTGTGTGTGTGTTTTAAGAAGATTTCCAACATTTCTTTGTTGACAAAAAAAGTTTAGGAAGTCTTCGCAGATAAACATGTTAGTTTTGCAATTGACCGATTTGTGTCAGAAATTTGAATTCCTCCTGAAGACTTACTGGTATATCTTCCAGCGAAAGACTTCCGTGGAAGTCTTTCGAACTTTTAAATTAAGTCTGCTTATGGTCTGTGGAAGTTTGCATAGGTTACTTTTGCAACTGACAGTTTAAACTTGAATATTTAATTTAAATTGGAAGTCTTCCAGATTTTTATTCAGTGATTCTAGTGAAACATAAGATAACGAAAGAAGACTTTCAGGGACTTCCTTGAAAGTCTTCTCAAAAAATTCAAAAAAATCAACTGCAAAAGTAACCTTCGCAGACTTCAACGAACCGTAAGCACACATAATTTGAAAGTTTGGAATACTTCCACGGAAGTCTTCAGGAGAAAGTCAAATTTCTGACATAGATTGCTGAATTGCAAAACTATTTTTTTTATCCGCGAAGACTTCCTTGGAAGTCTTCCTAAATATTTTCGAAACAAAGAAATGTTGGAAGACTTCCACAAAAGTCTTCCACGAAAGTCTTCCTTTGTAAATTTTCAATTGCAAAAATGATCTGAATGGAAGGGAAGACTTCCGAGAAGACTTTCGCGATAGTCTTCGACGACAATGTACAATAAACCTTCATTTTCTTCAAATTTAAAATGAATTTTCAAAATTTTATTGTTAATTCATGTGTTTTAGACAGTACTTGGGATCCTGAATGTAATCCATAACTTTATTAGTGATAATTTAGAGGTTATCAAATATGTTTATTAATGTTTCTGGCTAATGATAGAAGATTTCAAGAGAAGTCTTTGGGTTTAATTTTTTGACCTTGATGTCTATCTTTGCTAATGTTCTCTAATTTTATTTTTGCAGATGATGCGTAAGTTGACTGTAGTCTACGGAGAATGGTTGGTTGAAGATGACTGTTGGGATTTTGTGGTTGATAATGCTAAGGGAGCGAGAATTTCCTTTTTGGGTGAAGGTTCTACACATGCTGAGCTTGTCGAAATGGTTCAAGAGGATTATAACCTGTACATGAACACAAAGGTTGTTGAGATAACTTACTCATTACCAGACATTTCTCCTATTCATGTTACTAGTGATCGACAAGTTAGGAACTTGATCGAGATTACTAAAATGCATGATGTATGTCTTTGTGTATCAAGTCGAAGCAAGATGAGAAAAGTTACTGATGGAAAAAAAGAATGTGGAGATGGTAAAGAAGTTTCAGATGAAGGGGAAGAAAATGAGGAAGGTGAAGAAAATGCTGATAATTTGCTTAAAGATGAAAATGATGATGGGGAGGAGTATGTTGATTCCCATATGTTGCTGATCCGGTTGATGATGGTGAAGATGACAGTGAGTATAGAAAGGTTAAAGACGAGGATGAGAAGAAGAAGACGATATGTGTTATGAGGGTTTGGAAACGACATATGGTATTAAAAGAAGAAGTATGAATGCTGAAAGTATCTATGTTAAGCAGAGTTTTATCAGTAAGGATGAACTAGTTTCAGAATTGCAGTTGACAGCGGTGAAGCGTAAGTTTTCCTTCAGATTATACAAGTCAATGAAAACTCTACTTGTAGCAAAATGTCATGTTACAAACACGTTTTGGGTGACCAAGTATCGACCAACTCATACATGTTCTGTGGGAGACCAGATGGTTTGCAGGAAACATTGTACTCCGAAGTATGTTGGTAGGCTTTCAATAGATCGCGTAGGAATCATCGATGGGTTAATTCCACAACATATCAGAGATGCGATGAAGAAAATGTTTGACATGAAGCTAGATTACACCACTTCATACAGAGTATTGTTACATGCGCAAGAATTAGTGAGAGGATTAGCAGAAGATGGGTATGAGATGATGCCTTCGTATTTGGAGCAAATTGCATTAGCAAATCTGGATTCTATCACTAATATAGAACTTGATGCTTAGAATAGATTTAAGTATCTATTTCTATCTTTTGGAGCTTCTATTGCTGGTTTTCAGTATCAGAGAAGGGTGATCGTGGTGGATGGGGCTCACCTAAGTGGGAAGTATGGAGGTGTTATGTTAGTTGCAGCTGCATTGTTGATTTGTAACATGGAAAGTGTGATTGTGGTGTTTTTTTGATCGAGAAAATACCTTGTTCACATGCTATAGCAGCTAAAACATATGTTCGTTTGAGTGTCTCTACACTTGTGTGTCCACTCTACTCAAAGGAATATTTATATGCAGGATACTCATAGAATAAATATCCTTGTCCTGGAGAATTTGAGGCTCGCATATGTCTTCCCCCGGTTGAAAAGCGTCGTCCTGGAAGAAAGAAAAAGTCGAGATGGCAATCTTGGTTGGAGATATCCAGGATGAGAGCACACAAACCCCAGAAGCAACACAGCGTTTATAGATGTTCAAACTGCAAACAAACTGGTCATACGCGTCCAGATTGTGAGAACTGATCTTCTTGTTTACTGGAAAGTCTTCGGTTAGTCTTCCATAGTCTTCCATAAGTCTTCCGTAAGTCTTCGGTTAGTCTTCCATAGTCTTCCGATAGTCTTCTGAAAGACTTACGGAAGACTATGGAAGACGTCTTCTTTACCATCTCCATAATCTTCTAAATTCTTCTTGTTACATGTCTTCTTGCAGTAAGTCTTCCATAGTCTTCTGGAAGTCTTCCATAGTCTTCTGGAAGTCTTCCATAAGTCTTTGTGGTAAAGTCTTCCGTAGTCTTCTTTAGTTTTCTGGAAGTCTTCCA
Source organism: Moricandia arvensis (assembly GCA_905132765.1). Classification (NCBI taxonomy): domain Eukaryota; kingdom Viridiplantae; phylum Streptophyta; class Magnoliopsida; order Brassicales; family Brassicaceae; genus Moricandia; species Moricandia arvensis. Next base: position 26,109 of record CAJHQP010004341.1, on the reverse strand, counting down.
TAAGTCTTCATCGTAAAGTCTTCCATAGTCTTCCATAGTCTTCTGGAAAAACTTACATATCTTGGCTTTGTTATGAAATTATGAATTTATCTATCTAGGCTTTGTTATGAACTTATCTATCTTGGCTTTGTTATGAACTTATCTATCTTGGCTTTGTTATGAACTTATCTATCTTGGCTTTCTTATGAACTCATTTATCTAAATGCTTTGTTAAGTCTTCTGTAAGTCTTCTCGAAGTCTTCCCTTATTATTGAATTGTATTATGAACAAAGCAAATCATTCATTAAAATACCAAACTAGTTTTTACAACAAAAGGCCAGTTTGGTACATGGATATGTTACAAAAAAATTAATCCTATCCAACCATGTTAATGTATCCCAAAATAAGTCAAGCATCCAAAAGCATCAAGTCCAAATTACACATCAAGCAATAGTTACACATTAGCTTCCAAGTATGATCCCATTACTGTTTCGTTGCCATTCAATCCAGGGATGTCTTTAACTGCCATCTCTTCAAATATATCACTCGTCATCTTCTCCCTAACAGCCTTCATGTTTTTATCACATAAGGCAGGAGGAAATGATGACATGCCAAGAGCATGACATTCAAGGTACTTCTAAGTGAAGACACCACAATCACCAGGTCTTGCCTGAGGTACTCCAGCAGTCACTCTCTCATATGAGAATGGCTCAAGTGTGTACTTGAAACGCTCTTCTTCAGGGGAGCACTCAACTAGCAGGTAAGGCATCATTGTGACAAAAGGTTGAATTAGCTCTTGGAGCGGCGCATCTCTAATATGGCTCGGGATGTTGTCCCAGATGACTATGTGTTTGTTGGGGATCGAGATCCCCAGAGCAATCCAATGTTCGTCCTTGCAGTTTAGGGGCACATATATATCATCCACATTTATCCCCCACATCTTGTTAGATTGTTAAAATGGTGGTATTATACCTGCGAAAAGATCCCACGACCCACCAGGGAGCATTCTTCCTAACCCGTTCACATCGGGTTTAGACTGCTTAAACATGCCAAACCTATCCACCCACATCCTTCCAAACACATGAACAAGAAAACACATTCTTGAGCTCCTAAAATGCTCTGGATTCTTGGCATACCGCTGCCTCAGTAAATACATATAAGTATCGATATGCTGCATATAAAAACAGAACAAGTTATATGTCTTCTGGAAAGATTTAATAAAGATGGAAGACTTAATTATAAGTCTTCCATCTTTATTAAATCTTCCAGAAGACATTGGTAGACATTAAAAGACTTACACAATCCTTCAGCCATCCTAAGTTCACTCGGAGGTAGTGGTACCAGTAACTTCGACAACCTCGTGGTTTGTCCTCTAAACGTGTTCTATAGTGCCTGCAAACATCAAAAGTAGATCAGCAAACCTATAGTTTTGTAGACTACTGCAGGATTCAGCATGAACTTACATATCACGTTTCAGCCAATCAAGAAGCGCTTTTGTCTTCTTCTTATCAACGGATGCAAAAGGGTCATAGCCATGACCAATCTGATTGTTTGGAATGATCTGTATGCAGTGCTGTTTCTCTGAAAAGGAGATTGCTGTGAGGGAGTAAGCATCCTTTCTCGATCACTCTTTCTCTGACACACTGCCATAACAACCACTTTTTTGTCTCTTATCTTTTCTCCGCCACTTTTAAATCTGATGGTGTTGGTTCTTGTTTGTCCAACATGACAATACTCCGAGACCCAGTCTCTTTCTCGTTCAGATCTTCTATGGCAGTCCTATCTTTCCTCTCTTCCTCTGTCTCTTTCTCTTCCACTTCCTTGGACGGGTTCCATTCTTGGGCGTCATCTTCTGTTTTTGCCCCATTAACACTCTTACTCTGCAATTTCGATATACAAAATCATAAAACAAGGAATCCAAACACAATTCACATAAACCAAGGAAAACAAACACAACACATAAACCAACGAATCCCAGCACAATCCATAACCGAAACAAAATCCATACAAACAAGAAAAGCCACATGATCCAAGAGTTCGAGCATACAAATGGAACACTCTTACTTCCGTAGCTTACTACTTTGCCTAGTTTGTCTCTTCACTTTGATTTTGGGAGATGTTTGGGTACTAACCCCGAGTTTGTGCCTACGTTTAGGAGGAATTGAAAGAGTGAGTTGGAGATCACTGCATTCAGTCGCTTTTTTGTTGATTCCCACAACCTTCTCCACAGTGTCAATCCTATCCCCAAGAACCTTTATCTCCTTTAGTTACTGCCCAAACCCATTAGTCATGAGTTTTCGAGGGCCTTGAAGCCTTGTTCGATCTCTGCTTTGTTAACCCAACTGCCAGCAGAAGCACTTGAACGACTATCTGAACGAGCCTCTATACGAGCTTTCTTAGAAACTCTTCCTTTTTCGCTTTCTTCTTTAACTCTTCCTTTTCGCTTTCTTCTTTCACAGCAACAAGATACCCAACCTTGGGATTGGTCCACAGGTTAGTACCAGAGTTGGGCCAACAATCCATGGTCCACTTTCAAGTCATATTTGACTCAAATATGACTTTCAAAATGTTGTCAGCCTTCGTATCATGTACATCATTGTCCCATCGTGGGAACATTTCATCAAAGGACTTCACAACGAAGTTGTTCACGCGAGTATGCAGTAAATAAATCAACTAATTTAGATATCTGAGAGAATAATAAAGATCATACTATTTGAGAATAATTATAATTACATGACTGCTGATATCATCTTTAAAAAATTTGCGTCCTTTGCCACCTTGTAAGCCAGCAAAGGTGGACTCCGTTTGTTGGGTATGGGCCTTCCTTCACAGAAGCTAAGTATGGCAGAGCGAAGTAGACCCACAACTGGAGAACTTGTATAAACCCATCAACAATATAGTTCTTTGTAATATATTTGCTCTTCAAAGAGTCCATCAGCCACTTAAACGCCAGCCTTCCCCATGGATAATTCTCAAAATCTTCTAAGTCTATCACTAGCATTGCCGGACTAGCCCGTGTTGCACATGAGAACTTTCTCAGTTCAATGAAGCCAGTGTAGATGGCTAGGTATCTCAGCCGCATACGATCATCCCTACACCACCCTTGGCATCTCTTACTTGTTGTTATTATTTGTTGAGAACTTGGACCAGCTTCGACATCAACACCCATCTTCTCCCAGAAAACAGCCATGTCCTCTGTAACCTCATCCTTTGGATTCTCCAGGTTCTCAATGTAATCACAGTTCAGACCAGTGATGTATTCAAACTCTCTCAATGAAAACCTCACCAGTTATGGACCAACGAGAGACCATAGCTCATACTTCTTCTTGATGTCAAGCTTGTAACACAGCATAAAATGTACCAGCCTTGATGCCCAATCAAATGAAAGCTCTATGAACTTGATGAACACTCCCAACCTGGAATCCTTCAGCTCCTCCCACTCATCATCATGAAGAGCTTCCTTTATAGCCACAAACAACTTTTTGTCATCAGTATGATACGCAATGATTTTCATTGGATGTGGCTCCTCCCCTACGGTAAATACTCTCTTCGGGAGTTTTGGTAAATCCATTTCAAGTCTGCAAAACAACGAAAAACCAACATGTCAAACACAAACCAACCACAAAAGAAGTAATAAACTAACTTCCTCTACTGGAAAACTTAGGAAGACCTTGGAATACCTCAGATGACCTATTGGAAGACCTCAGAAGACCTACTTAAAGTCATCCATTAAGTCTTTGAAGACATACTTAAAGTCTTCCAGTAAGTCTTCCAAAGTCGGAAGACTTATGAAATCGCAGAGACTCGCCTATGAAAGCGAGAGAGGAACGGCTAGGGTTCCATATTTGTTTTATCATAAATTGTAAAAAAATAGTATTTATATGTCCGGTTAGTATCTGGTTAGATTAATGTAATTATTTCCGGTTTTGTTCACATTGAAGGTAAAAATGAAGGTTTGATCCGGTTCAGCATACTTTCCAGTAAGTCTTCTGACAAAAAATACACTAGAAGACTTAAGTTAAGTCTTCTAAACCGAGAAGACTTACTAAAGGCCGAGAAGATTTTTCCAAAAGTCTTCTAAACCCTAAACTTACTAAAGGCCGAGAAGCTGTATTATTTGATAGAAGACTTTCCATTTTCAAAATCATAAACAAAAATTAATAACCAAACAACAATAATCACTTCATTAAATTTAAAATCACCAAAAAACAATAATCACATCATTAAATTTAAAATCACCGTATAAAGTATTAGTAAACACAAAACTAAACATATATAAGTCAAATTTAGTTTTAAAAAAAAAATCCACAATCAAACCCTAAAAACACAACTGTACTATAACATATGTTACCAAACCCTCAACTATAAAATATCATCACTCAATCTAGATTCACTCATCTATGTTGAAAAGAATTCAATTTTTTTTTAATCTAAATTTATATCACTTAAAAATTCCATAATTAAATGAATAGGACTTTCCCCTATCAAAATATTTTTTACAAAATAATTAAATTATTTTAAAGATATAATACATTAGATCTTATGGAAAACTTAATACTTCCACTGGAAGACTTAATACTTCCACTGGAAGACTTATGAAAGACTTTCTAAGACTTAATAATAGGCGGGAAACTTAAATTCTTCTAAAATTTTAAGCGGGAAATGGTAGTTAAGTCTTCCAGTAAATCTTTTAACGCATTATATCTTAGAAACTTTAAGTCTTCCAAAACCCTATATTACTAAATAACATACAAAAACTTCATTAAACTTAAAATAAACTTGTCAAATGTTTAATATATACAAAACTAAACACATATAGGTCAAATTTAGTTTTTGAAAAAAAACTAAGATACCACAATCTAACCCTATAAAAACATACAATACTATAACATAACTACAAAACCCTAAACCAAAGAATATCATGACTAACTTACATTCACTCATCTATGTTGAAAACTATTCAATTTTAGAAAAATCTAAATTTACATCATTTATAAATGTCTATAATTACTGTATTAACATTTTTTACTAATCAAAATATTTTGTATAAAATATATAAATTATTTTCAATATGTACATCGTGAGAAGACTTTCAGGGAAGTCTTCTGAGAAGACTTCCCTGAAAGTCTTCTTACTCGCGGGGTTATAATAGTAAACTACAATACTGTTTTTTGTTTAGTCATGAGGGGATATTTGTAATTTCACTAGCTTTTTGAGTTACTTTTGCATTTGATTTGAGTTGGGATACACTTTTGCATTTAAAATCAAGTTTTGAGTCATTTTTGGTAAATTCCCCTTTATATTTTAGCCAATTACAATTTAACATCGGTTAAGAATTTTTTTAATTAATGTCAAATCCCTACCTTCTCTTACAAGAATAACTCATGTGCACTCATTAGTCGATCAACATTTATAACCCTCAAACATTGGCTTCTATACTTGCGTACACATAAAAACTTTGTTTATAATTTTTATGATTCGCAATCACAACCACCTGGTTTTGATCAAAACATTGTTTAAAATCCCAGCTTCTTGATATATGAATCAAACTGAAGGCGCTTTTCAAAACGAAAAAAAAAATCACGTTGCATCACATATGTGTTCTCTTAAAAGCAAAACACACATGCATGCATTAGTTAAACAACAGATCAAACCCTCAAACATTGGCTTATATACATGCGTACACATCATAATATGTGATTTGTAATAACAACCTCCATACTCATCAAATAGGTTTGATCTCGACCGAGAAACACATAGCGTTCTCTTAAAAGCAAAACTCACGTGCATGCATTACTCGATCAACATCTATAACCCACTAACATTGGCTTCTATACTTGCGTACACATCATAACTTCGTTTATAATTTATGTTATTCGTAATCACAACCCCCATAATCATCAAATATGTTTGACCTTGATCGAGAAAGACATATCATTCCCTTAAAAGCAAAACTCACGTGCATGCATTAGTCGATGAACATCTATAACCCTCTAACATTGGCTTCTATACTTGCGTACACATCACATTGGCTTCTATACTTGCGTACACATCAAAACTTGGTTTTAATTGTTTCTATACACCTCTAAAGTGAAGTTTTTGAGATATGCTCATATTCTCCTTTATCATTCCATCATGTTTTCTCATGAATTACCTTCCATTGCTAATGTCCTATACACACATTCAGTTCATTATTCTTTGACATTATCATGTCTTCTGAAGTTACTCTTTATGTCATTTGAAATCATCAAAGTAGATATCTCAAATATATCAAGACCTACACGATGGCAATATTTTTCACAATTGCCAAAAATTTGTATTTAATGCCAAATCGCTCTCCTTTCGACACATCAACAAGAAATTTTAAATCGCTCTCGTGCTGACACGTCAGATTTCTGCCAAAATTTAGTGCGAAATCATTTATTGTAATGTTTCTCCTTTAATATATAAGGGGTTTGTATTTAAAATATGTTAAATAGATTTAAACGGATTTAAATAGATCAATAAAATTATCACAAATCAAATGGTTATCTTAAAAATTTTAAATAAAATAACTTCATTTATTTTATTGTCAAATTTTTTGATATATATATTTTGAACAGCTTTATATACTGATTTGGAAACCTAACGACATAAAAAATAATTAACCTATTTTTGGTATTGGATATTTGAATTAAAAGATATTTTAGTTCACAAATAAATACATATAATTGTTAGCAATTATTACATTGTGATTTAGTTGAGATTAGATATGTGTATGCAAGCATTCACTCGAATACAAATCGTTTTTTCAGGTATCATTTTTTAAGTTTTGAAAAGTATCACATTTGTGTTATTATAAGAAAATTAGGTTGGGTTTGGGCTGGATCCTCTCAGCCTGGGTGGATACATTTCTCATGTAAAAAACCGAAAACATTTCGGTTAGAGTTTAAATATTTTTATCTAAAATAAACAAATTAACCGCCGGTTTGGGTATTTATATCTCAAATTACCCATACTTACCCAAAATAGCTAAAATAAACCAAAAGTACTCACTGTATATGGTTCAAATTGATTACTTTTTATCCTAAAGTAACCATGAATGCAATTTTACTTGGGTATTTTGTGTCCAATGCATCAGTAGTTTTAACAGATATATATTTTGAACATCCATATAGACTGATTTAGATACCTAACATTAAAAGTTGTTAGCCTATTTGTGGTATTGGATATTTGAATTAAAACATATTTTGGTTCACAAATAAATACATATCATTGTTAGCAATTATTACACGGTGGTCTAGTTGAGATTAGGTCTAGGTATTGGGATATATACTCGAATACGAGTCGGTTTTTCGAGTATGATTTTTTAAGTTCTGAAAAAGTATCACATTCGTGTTATCGGAAGAAAATAGGTTAAGTCATGCCAGATCCCCCTGGTTTCGGGTGAATAGGGTTCTCATGTAAAAAGACCAAAACAAAATTTTGGTTTTGGTTCAAATATTTTTAAACAACATAGGTAAACTACCCGCCGATACTTTATATTCAACTTACCCAAAAATAACTAAAATAAAGTAAAAGTACTCATTATAAATGGTTCGAATCTATCATATTTATATATTGATAGTATCTTTGTTTTATCATTTTATATGTTCAAATACGCATTGGGTTCTCGGTGCAATTCTGATTTGTTATAAATTTCGGATATAGCAATTTAAGACCCGTTCAAATATATCAGCCATGTCTAATTAGATTTGGAACCCTAACTTTCACGTCCGTTTTGAATCAGTTTTGGATGCAGATATTATTAAATAATTATGTCAGTAACTCAAAATGCTAATAAATAGAAGGAGAATTTTCATGTTTACCACATTATTGATACAACTTTTCATTTTTACCTTCATTAAAGAGATATTTTCATAAAATAATTATGTCAGTAACTCAAAATGCTAATAAATAGAAGGAGAATTTTCATGTTTACCACATTATTGATACAACTTTTCATTTTTACCTTCATTAAAGAGATATTTTCATAAATGCCATTTTTTGAGAGAAAATGTTTTGAAAATTAATTAGAATCCAAAATTTTACATTTCTAAACACTACCCCGCCTACCCTACCCATCAACTCTAAACCTAAGTCTTAGCTTAATTAACCTAAGGGTTATTAGTGTGTTTTTTTTCTTAAAAGTAAAGGTAAAGTGATTAAGGTAAACATGAAAAGTGGTACTAGGAATGTGGTATTTTTGACAATTTCCTAAATAGAAGAAAATATATTCTGGTGTTATTCAAACCTGATTATATATTTTAAAACATCATCGCATATATTTGTGTATCACTCTAAAATCTGATTACATATTCTATAATTGAAATCATTTCCATTAGAACATTAAACATACAATAATTTACAAAAATATAGTGCTTCTTTGTAGTATTTAACTATAGATACAAAATAAAATATAAATCTATATTAAAAAATATAATTTATTCTGAAAATAAATCCGCGCTTTGAAAATACTGATCAAAATCTAGTGAAAGGTATTACTCCTTTTGTTTTAAAGTGCTACTAGATTTTGAGCCGCGCTTTCAAAGCGCGAGATTATTTTCGACACAAACCAAATTATATGAAATAAATTTGCATTTTTGATTATGTATCTACATTTAAATGTTACAAATGAAGCGTTATATCCAGTGTTTCGAATCACAACCCGGACCCGTGGTTAAATTGACTAACTGATGACTTTATATGGAGTCCCGTTTGTTTTTTTCTTCAAACTCGTTATTTAAATTTTTTATAAAATCCGCAAAATACGATAAAAGTTGGGACCCAACTACTGGTTGAACCTATGAGTGGCCACTATATAATACAATTTGACTTAAATTTTCATATTTAAAGTATTCTAATTTATGAATGTTTAGATGAATGGTGGATATATATTATGAATTTTATGCTCTTATTTTACAAAAGTTAGTCAAACTAATTTATCATTTTATTGTAAGCGTAATGGATCAATATTCGAGAGTATACATACTAAATTAGAAATAGATACATGAATGTGAGATGGATTTTGATCCGCATTGTAAGCGTAATAGATCAATATTTGAGAGGATACATACTAAATTAGAAATAGATACATGAATGTGAGATGAATTTTGACCCGCACTTTAATGTTTCTTATTAGATTTTGATCAAATATTAATGTTTATTATTAGATTTTCACCCGTATTTTAATGTTTTTATTAGATTTTGATGAAATATTAATGTTTATTGTTAGATTTTGACCCGTACTTTTTAAAGCGAGATGAATTTTTATTCAAATACTTATTTACTCAAAATTAGAAATCTTATACATGTGTATCTTTTTATAAAAACATTTGTTTTGAAGTATATATAATAAAAATAAAATTTACATTAATAAAATTTTATGAAAATAAGATAATTAATTTATATAACCTGCTTCATATATTATAATACAAATTTTTAATTTTTAATATTCATAAAATTTTATTTTATTATCATACTTTTTGTCAACATTATTATACAAATTAACTATTATTATTATACTCATCTCATACATGAGAAATATGTTATTATTTTTAATATTTTGATTTAAATATGTATATTAACTTATGAAATGATTTATTAGTTCATATATCGTATTTTAATATTGTTTAATAAGTTGAAGTATGTTGGAAAAATTATAAATATAATTTATTCTGTTATTTTATAACTTATAAATAGTTAATTAATGAATTAAGTTATTTTATATTTATTACTTGGTGTAGTAATTTAATTATGAATAAATTATATATATATAAAAATATTATAGATTTTTATTATATAAATAAATAATGAATAATTTTTTCGTTTTTAAATATAGTTAATATTAATAATGGCTTTATTATTTAAAAAATGTATATTTACATTTTAAATAAAAGATATCAAAAAATATTATTAAAATCTAATCTTACGAAAAGATACTTAAGAATATCTTTTTTAGATATCTTATTTTGAAAGTATTAAGATAATTGGTTAGATATAATATATATTTAATAATAATTAAATTAGTTGTAAGAGAATAAATAGGAAATTAAAAAATGTAATAGTCCAACCTATACTACTTGTAAGTAGATAAAAAATAGGATTCTATTTTATTATATTAGATGCGCAAACCTAGCATAAAACACATGATGAACTCTTTCATCCTTCCTTGCTCTCCATGTCTCTCTTGCATCATTTTTCTTCTATTCACTCGATTCTAAGCAGTTGCAGTTAATAGAGGTTTAGGCACTTTTCTACAACTCGATGCCATGGTCTATACATATATTTCACGTAAGTTATATGCGATTATTCATGCAGGGAACAAATATAAAGATGTCATTGAATTATACCATGTTTCTCAACTGAGGAATTCTTTGGAAGAAAAGCTAGGAAGTTCTTGGATATTCAACTTATAATTTCAAGGTGAGTTAATAACAAAAGTAAATTCAGTTTTAAAGTTGTGTTGATCATATTTCCATGCTTGTTTATATTTTTTGGATAATATGTCATTATAGGTACGGATCTCAGACCAGGTTCAGAACAACTAAAATTCACTTTGAGTAGGAAATTGTTTTACTTGGGTTGATAATTGATCCTTCCTTACTCATCACCTTCATGAAAAGTAGAGATTTAATCATGCCTGGTTTGTAATATAAAGCGACGTTATAACTTAATATGAATTCATTCTCAAATCCATTTTTTACATTGATTGCATTTCTCTTAACTATACAAGACGAAATTTTTCTTACTTTGGTTTTCTGGTTGACTAGCTATTAAGAAATTAATTATTGCATATCAAAATGATATGCAATTAAAAACAGACACATATCCGTTAGTATCCAAAGTTCTTTGTTCCATCTTTACATCTGAAAAGTAAGTAGTTTTATATCTTATATGTAGTTGTGCTTTGTGATATTAGGAAGGTTAAACCCGGAAGAAGATTTGAGGAGAAATAGAGGAAAAAAATTAATTAAGGAAAACAAGAGAATGAAACAAAAAAAAAATACAAAGGAAGCACCCACAAGGTGACTCGTTTAAATATGGAACTCTAGACTTCCTTCACCAAAAGTAAGTCGGGACATCTAGGTGATTCTTGTTTGTGGTTTCTATTATAGTTTTTGGTTTTTGTATATTTAAAATTATTTTTATCTAATTGTGTTTTAGAGTTTAGTTTTTGTTTTTGTAAAAACAATTTTATTTGCTAATCAAGTTTTTAACAAATAGATTCCCTAAAATTTAGGAAAACTAGTTTTTCAAAATTTCAACTAATTTGTGAAGAAAAGATAAAAACCAAAATTTGTGGGTTTTTAATACAAAAAAAAAACAAAATTTTGTTTCTTTTGTCGAAAAATGATATATTTAATTAATTAATAATTAAATAAAAATAATTTCATAAAGATAAAATTCCCATACATTTTTTAGTACATAATATATAATTTAAAAATTGATGTAAAATAATTTATCCGTGTTTCATATCTGTAAATAAAATTAGATATGAGGAATTTTTATGGTTACCACATTATTGACATCACTTTTCATTTCTACCTTCATTAAAAAGACATATTCATAAATACAATTTGTTTAAAAGGCAAATATTTTTAAAAAATTAATTAGAATCCTAAATTTTACATTCTTAATCCCTACCCCTCCCCTCGACTCTAAACCCTAAGTTTTAAATTAATTAATCTAAAGGTTATAAGTGTGTTTTTTCTCTTAAAGAATAAAGGTAAAAATGATTAAGATAAAAATGGTACTAGGAAAATGGTATTTTTGATAATTTTCCTTTAGATATATTTATATATAATATTTATTAATTTTAAACAATTAGTTATTATTTCTGTAAATAAACTTATAAATAATTGTAATAATTCATAGACACACTAAAAATTATAAAAACTTTAAGTATTTTATTAGTAAAATATAATATATTATATTATTTTGAAAATAGCGATATTCCGTTGAAAAAGGAATAAACGCATTCAAGTTTTATAAAAGAAAAAGATTTTATATAAGAAATTAATAAATAGTTTTAAAATTATAAAAAAATTATTTTTTATAATTTATAGATACTTAAAAAAATTTAAAAACATGTTAATGTATTTTTTATTGTAAATCACGATCACTATATTTTTATAAATTTTAATGGTAACTTCTAAATATTTTATTGCTATTAGTTTTATTATTAAAAATGTATTGAATAGTTTTTTTTAAAATAAACATACAGCAAAACCAAAATATAAAAAAACAAATGCTGAAAACCAAAAAAAAAATCTATAAATCTAAAACCAAAAACCAAAATCTAAAAACTAAAATCTAAAACGAGAAAATAATGTAAACAATCATCCCCCTGTAAAACCACTATAGGATCTTGCTATACTTTTTGGTATGTGTTAATCCTCTTACTTCATATTACATCCCGTGATGTTCATGTTGTGACGGTATATATGTGGTCTATTGATAAATTCTAATATTATTATTATTAAATTATGTTATAAGTTTATTTGGAGTCTATTATGTATGTTTATGATATGTTTTAGAGTCTTTTAAGATTTAGGTGTATTTTGGAGAATTATGGAGATAACGAAATTTTTTTGAGCTCAGAAAGAGAGAAACCTTGTAGTTGGTCAAAATCAGCGTAGTACAAGTCGACACAGAGAGTTGCGTCGATCAACGATGAACCCTTGCCGTCGATCGACGGTCAACACACAGAAGTCCAATTCACAGAGTACCCGACTTGAAGTCCAAATCACAGAAATTACAAGATTGCCCATGGACGAGTTTACCTAGTTTATATTATCTTTATTTGTGTTTTATGCAAAGAGAGCTCTTTTACAAGTTTAGAGATTTTCATAGGAAACATAGTAGTTTTTGGGGAGAAGATCAAAACTTCTTTCAAGCTTTATTTTGGAACCCCAATTTCCTATCCCTAATCTTATGCATTATTTTTTGCTTATGATTACATTTTGCTTTCTATGTCTGAGTAGATCTCTTATTAGATTTAGGGTTTATTAATGGTTTTAACGGATTAGCCAAACAATAGTAATGCTAGGGTGATTATTAGATCTATCATCATAATTGTGCTTATTGCTTGTGTTCTTGAGTAGCTAACTAGAACGTGATATTAGGATAATTGATATCTACGATAGTAGTATCGCTACCTGAACTAATCCTATTAAGCTTAAGTTGCTAGGGATGATCGAGAGATTAGTCTTTAATTCTAAGTGAACTTATCGAATCTGATTATTTAATGCTTGACTAAGAAAGCCATCGATCCATGCCATTTGCATACTATCGATCCATGGTCATTTCAAATTTGCATACGAAGGTTGTAGACTCAGAGCATAGCCATATATAGATATAAATTATATCTTTACTTATTAAATTCGTGTTTGAAAATTCGTTGGCTTCTTTCCATTATAACTCATTACCTGAAAACTCTAATTCTAGTTATTTTCCTTAATTGCTTACAACCAACTCATTCATGAATTACTAGTTCTTAAAGTTTATTTAATTGCCTAGCATAACTGAGTTGATTATCAAATCGAATATGTGCCTTCGCTGTCCATGAATTCGAACCCTAAGTACTATAACTGAACCTCTTATTTGAGAGAGTAATCACTAGATCTAGGGTAATTTGAGCACGTATCAAATTTGGGGCCCTTGCAGAGGAGAAAGGATCACCATTAGATTTGTTTTGAATGTTTTGTCTAGTTTTTTTCAGTTTACTATCATTTTTTTCTTTTGTCTTTCAGGTGCATGCCTAGCGGTGCCAGAAGCAACATAGCAAAAGACTTAATTTTCCTAGACCCAGTAAGAATCGAATGTATCATTCGCAAGGAGAAGTGACAACAGTCGATCGATGCCAAAACTTCTTCGTCGATCGACACTCATCTTCCAGCATCGGTCGACATCAGTCCAAAGACATTTATCGACGGTGATTCCCGAGCAGCGATGGTTGCAATGCTGATCGTGACTAGGAATGAGAGAGAGGACATGTATGATCTTGAAGTTTATCTGCATAATGCAACATGTCAGAGAATTTATGATCAGGGTATTGTAATCCCTGAACCAGAAGAAGTTTCTGTAGCTGAAGCCCATGCTGCTCAACCAAGAACGTTGGCTGACTACAATCATCCAGAACAATTCTACGCCAACATATCTGATATTCGTCCTTCATCTTTCTAGAGGAACAATTTCGAGTTGAAGCCAACCTATTTCACACTTGTTGCACAAACACCATTTCATGGACATTCCCATGAACACCCTATGGATCACTTTGAGTGATTTGAGGAATTTGTTTCTGCCATTAAAGCTAATGGAGTCTTTGAGGACTATCTTCTATGCAAGCTCTTCAAATATTTACTTGTTGGAAATGCTTCATATTCGCCTAAGCAGCTACCACCAAGATTGGATAGACATAAAAAACGCCTTCCTACATAATTTCTTTGATGATACCACAATTGAAGATATGAGGAGCAGAATTGCTACATTCACACATGAGCCTGCATAATCTTTCATAAATTCCTGGATCAGATTCAAATCCTACCAAAGAGATTGTCCACACCATGGATTCAACGAAGTGAAACTTCTCAGCACTTTCTTCAGAGGTATTGATTTGTCATACCAGATGGCTTTAGACACAACCAGTGAGGGGAATTTCTACACTACGAGTCCTGCAGAAGCTACCACATGGATAAAGAATTTGACAAATAGCAACAACACCAAAAACGATGATCATGAGAGGAAAAAATCTGCCCCTACACTTACCAAGGATCAGATGGAAAAGCTAAAAGTTAAGTTGGATAGTTTTCAGAGCTTTCTGAAGAAGCAAGTTAGCTTCGCAGAAGGTGTAGAAGCTATAAGATTTGACAAAGAGAAAGGTGGAGAAGAATATGTGAACTTTGTTGGAAATGGATTCCAACAATATGGGAACCAAAGCAACATAAACTCCTATGGATATGGTCAGAGGAGCGACTACAACCAAGGATCACAGTAGCCGAGACCCTTCAACAACAAGATTGAAGCCATGATTGACAAGGTTCTGGAGGGACAACAAAAGATGACAATAAACTTCAGTGGAAAGATTGATGTTGAATATACTAATCTCAACACGAAATCTGAAGCTCTCAACACCCATGTGAAGAAGCTAAAGAGTCAAGTTGTTCAGACCAGTGAGCCAATGAGGAGACAAGAAGCTTCGATCAAGGAAAATATTTAAACTGGACAGAAGCATCACGTCAATGCCATCATTGATAATGATTTTTGGCAAGTTGTGGATGAGATTATGCATCACGAGGAAGAAATTTGTGAGAATCCCATGCCCTGTTTGAATGACCATCGATCGACATTCCAAACTAACTATCGATCGACGGTACCTAAAGAATCCGGGTATGAAGAGATGGACATCAATCGACAGCCGGACCCTACCATCGATCTATCGAAACAGAAGTATGTCGGTTGTCAAGCATAGACATGGGCCTTATATATACTCATAGGAACTCGACCTCCACCTTACCCAAATCCGCACAGATAGATAATTCAGTCCATATGCTAATTGAGAAAGCTTTGTATGGACATACTAGAAGAAAGAAGAAGATCCCCAAGCATCTTAGAAGGAAAGATAATGAGAAATAAATGTATAGCTCTATCAAGAGAGTCCTTATAATCCCGTTAGAAATCCCATTTGAGGAAGCTTATTACACTCACAGGTTGTGGATGTTCTTTGGAGAGACCAAGGAGACTTATGAAGACATTGAAATAATATTTAATCATCTAAGTGAGAAGATAAAGTAGAGGGTTAAGTTGAAGAAGAGAAGCGACCCTTGAAATTTTGTAGTTCCCTCCAACATCATGGGACATGACTACTCTCATGCAGTCTGCAACACTCTTTCTTCAGTAAGCATTATTCCAAGAACCATGGCAGAGGGGCTCAGCTTAAAGGTCGAACTTTCTATTGATTTTTTTTGCTTTTGTGGATTTCTCTAAGGTAGATTCATGAGGAATATTCTAAGACCTCCACGTGCAAATCAGTGATGCCCTAATCCTTGTCGTGCAAATCAGTGATGCCCTAATTCATGTCGTGCAAATCAGTGATGCCCTAATTCCTGTAGACTTTCATGTTTTGGACATCCAAGTGGAGCAAAATTCATCCCTGCTACTTGGAAGAGCTTTCATAGACACAATATGAGCAGCATGCGACATGAAGACAAACATGTTGTATCTATCTCTTATTGATCAAAATCATTACCATGAACCTGTTCAAACTAGAATCAAGACTGCCTTCGTTGATTTGGTTCATGAACCAAAACATGTGGCCTCGTGTTTCTGCGATTTCGAGCAAGAAAATGAGTCGGATGATGGAGCATCGATAGACACCCATACCATACAATCCATCGACTTTGTTAATCAACAATCGATCAACACCCACCTTTGACATCGATCGACGACAACCCTGACCTTGGGCATGATACATCTAACCAAGATTACGACGAATCGTATCTTGAAGAAGAAGCAATCGTGTATCGTGCCCTTGCACTTGAGGAAGCTGGAAGTTTCAGAGGATCCGATGAAACCTGGATCACGCCATTGATTGACTTGCCTCTAGACCAGCGATCGACGCTCATCCAACAGAAAGGTGCGAATCTTATAAGAATCCAGCTAGAAGAAGATTTTTTTGGGAAACCAAAGATGAGTATGAAGTTTATAGAGATGAAGATTGCAATGCACGAGCTATAGATGCTAGAATCATCAACGTGTCCAAGGAAGACATCATAGATATTCTTCAAAGAGCAGCCATCATTGGTCACACTCGTCCTTGTTTGCCAGAGTATACAGAGAATTTCGAGGAGACCAAACCATAAGCTGACTACTACAGCATAGCATAAGTAGATGATATGGTACAAGAAATCTACAGAGCACAAGAGATGTTGGTGGATGAATACTACAAGAGGATTGATTATATATATTACCCATTCAATAACAGTATCATTTGGTTAACCACATGCATGGGAGAGATGAAGCAAAAGATGGACTCTACTCATTAGATGATTCAGAGAAAACACACGAATGGAGCAGACAAAACACCATCGATCTACGGACATCCACGACCATCGATCGACGCTTCACACAAACCATTTAGATAAAAGATAATTACTAAGAAGACGTTAGAACATAAACTTGATGGAGTTTATGCATCTCAACACATGAAGATGGAAGACATCTCCATGAGATTGAATGACATATCCATACCCTCAGATAGCAGGGTTGACTGGCTACACAAACGCACCGACACCCTTCAGGAGAGGATGAGTCAAATTGAGATCACCAAAGAGAACATGGACAACCAAAGAACCAGAGGTAAAGAAGCAATTAGAAGCTTCGTTGGTATCTGGTTTCAAATGAGCAAAGATGATGTGGACACTTGTTTTCCAACAAGTGATACTCTACATCTATTTTAGTCCATACAGTGCCAAATGTCAAGCTAAAAACTATAATTAAACGCTGAGTGCGAGGCAACATGCTATTTGGTACATTTTTAAATTTATTTTATTTTTATGATTTTACTATGTTCGTATTTTTTATTTGCAATGAAAAAGAAAAACAAGAAGATCGAGAATTGGCATCGGTCAACGACATTGAACAACCATAGGTGGATACCGATCCCATCGGTCGACACCCATCACTTACCGTCGGTTCCCACTCATTACAGAGTATGGTATCGAGTTCTTCCTTAAGTTTTTACTTATGATTTAATTTTCCCACCTAACCGAGACGGGATAACACTTGGGTTAGTGTTATTTAAATCTGGGGGAGGTTTACTAATATTGCTCTATTTTGAATTTTATTCCTATGTGTGTTTATTGAATTTTATTGAGTCAAGAAAAAGATTATGATCAAATTTAAATTTATACTTATTAACTAACCGCTTTATAGCACTATTCTAGATTTGTTGATTGCAAAGAGTACTAGAGATACCAAAGTGGATCATCCTGCCACTATATCACACTTGTTTAGAAAGTTTGAAGGAACTGAATCTAACCTCCAACCTAATACTAACTAATTTGCTTACTTTGGGGTTTGACATACATTGGATCGGATTCCTCTTGCAAGTCTGGAAGGTGAAAATTTGTCTGCTTCTAATTCCCTTCTCACCTGTCTTTGGCATCTATATATAAAATATTGAGATGATTTTATAAGGGATGTAGGGTAGGTAAATTACCTATGACCATGTTATTCTAATTCAGAAAGGAATGATCACACATTGTGGAAGTGAAGGATAGGGAAATTACTCGTGACCCCATTATTTGCCTACACCTAGTCGAAAAATGAGAGAAAAAGATGAACAAGATGGATGTATCAGCATCATTGTCATTGGACTTATAAAAAAAATAAAGAGATTCAGAGAAGAGAAAAAGAGGGAGGAAAGGGATCAGAGAAGACTGCATGTGTGTTCAGATACTTGCAAGGGTAAGAGTCCATGTTTCCTCTTATCGATACTCCCAAAGTAAAGTCTGCACTTTTATTTTATGCAAGAAGTGAGGTTAGTAGAGGGGTGAGTCAGACTAGTATTTGCTAAGTTATTGGTAGAATGAATTTGGTTGCTATAATATGATAAGGTATGTACAGTTTTTCTAAGATTAATACTTGTTTAATGTGGTTGCAACATTGTAAAGGTGAAAATGATGAGCTTGAAATTTTGTGAGTTCATGTGTTTTCATACTTCTTTCACATGTATACCCTAGTTTTGCTTGAGGACAAGCAGAAGGTTAAGTCTGTAGGAGTTGATAGGTCCTAATATTTATTACTTTGAGATCATGTTCTATGCACTATTTGGAGTCTGTTATGTGTGTCTAGTTTTTGTTTTAGAGTATTTTAAGGTCAAGGTGAATTTAGAACCCTGATATTACGATAATTGATATCTGCGAGAGTAGGATTGTTACCTAAACTAGTCCTGTTGAGCTTACATTACTAGGGATAATCGAGAGATTAGTCTTGTAATTCTAAGTGAATTTATCGAATCTGATCGTTTAATGCTTGACTAAGAAAGCCATTGATGTCTTTTGCATACCATCGATCGATAATCATTCCGAATTTGCTTATGAAAGTTGTAGACTCTAAGCTTAGCCATAGATAGATATAAATTATATTTAAATTATTTGATTCGGGTTCTATGATCAAAATTCTATCCATTATAATTTACTAAATGAAAACTCTAGATCTAGCTATTTTTTTTAATTGCTTACAATCAATCCGTTCATTAATTACTAGTTTTTAAATTTTATTTAATTGCTTAGCATAAGTAAGTTGATAATCAAATCTATTGTGTGTCCTTAGTTTTTGTAGATTCTATCTCTATATACTACTACTGAACTTTTTATTTAAGAGAGTAATATGTAGTTTCAGGTTAATTTGAGCATATATCATCTATGCTCTGCATGTATACGTGTTGCTAGGATTCATCTTCACTACAACTGGAAAGGAAATATACCATAAAAGATGATGCCTTAAAAAAAGGTAATCTCTAGAAACCCATGAACGCTGAATCTCTATAATCTTTTTCTATTATCTTTTTTTTTCATCAAAAGATCATTCTATTACTCAAACTTGAGGTGGTCTGGGAAGCCAGACCAGGATAGAACAACTAACAAAACAGATATTTCTATGAAAAGAACGAGCATTCTTGGCTAGTGCGTCCGCAGTTCCGTTTAAATTCCTGGGGATGTGACAAATCTCAAAACCTGGGAAACAAATCAGTAGCGTCCGTATGGCCTCCAGTTCTGTTGCAAAACTCAGCCATTCATGTGGTTCATAAACCATCGCGATAATGTCCTTACAGTCAGTGTCAAAACGTTGGCAGGACGAGTGCTGAAGCATGCATTCCATAGCCCATCAAAGAGCCTCTAACTCCGAATGAAGTGCCGTTTCTCACTTCCTTATATTACGCATCCCCATGAGCTCATTATTCCCAGTACAGCCCTTCCACACCCAGCCGCATACGCTAAACTGATCTGTTGTAGTCCAAGAACCATCCACCATGCAAATATTCTCCAGACATAAGATCTGTGGTGTCTCAGCCGTATTCCCAATGTATTCAAGATAATCGCCTCCTTGGCAGAAAACCATGCAAGGCATTCACTTTCTGCATAGCGTACAAGATCCAACGGGTCTCGGTCAATTCCCCTGAAGAGTTTATCATTCCTGACCTTCCAGATATACCAAATCAACCAAGGAAAAGGATCTATGTGATGTTCCTACGCATCAATCTCATTCTTTCTCGAGAAGAGGTAATCCATAGTAGCAAAAATACTAGATAATGGAAAAATATCTCGACCGGATGGTATCGAAGATAAGGTCCAAACTTGTAATGCAGGGGGCATTCAAATATAGCATGAGTTACTGATTCCTCCGATTCCCCACATTGCGAACAATAATCATCACATCTCAACTTTCTGTAGTTTAAGTTCTTTGTGACCGCCACATGTCTTGTTATAAATTTCCTAATAAGATGGCATATCTTTGAGGGTGCATCGATCTTCCAAGCAAAGGCCCGAAGCTCTATAATACTAGGTCCATACATGTCAGTCACCTATGTTGTCCGCAGAAATATCCTTGCCACCCTGTAACCTGATTTGACTGTATATTTCCCAGTCTTGGTATAGCTCCAGCAGAAGGAATCTCTGTGATTTACCGTACTTAATGCTATACTTCTGATTGAGGGAATGTCTTCCGAACCAACATAGTTTGTAAGCAACTACATATCCCATTCCTTTGTTTCATGATTAATCAGATCACTGACTCTCATGTTCGGGTGCAACATAGGAGCACACGGTAAGGCCGGCCTAGCTGGTATCGTCGGGAACCAAGGATCCTCCCACACCTTAGTCTCATGTCCAGAGTGAATCTTCCGAGATACTATTCCAAACATAAGATGGTCTGGTAATCGAAGTTATTCGTAAAGGCGAACTCATCTGATAGTATCTCCCTCTCATTACCCTTGCCACCAGAGAATCCGTAAATTGGACCAGCCTCCACAGTTGCTTTGTTAATAAGGCCAAATTGAACTCGTGAATCAATCGAAATCCTAATCCTCCTTCACTTCGTGGTTTGCAGAGTTTCTCCCATTTCGCCCAATGGATTCCTCTTTTGGGTGGGTTTGAGCTCCACCAGAACTGTGCAATGGCACTAGCAAACCTTTCGCATATCTCTAACGGTCACAAGAATGTAGACATCACATAAGTCAGAAGCGCCAACAAAATAGATTTTATCAAGACCTCTTTCCACCTTTCGATAGCCATCTTCCTGTCCAGCCATTTACTCTGT
The DNA here is from genome assembly GCA_905132765.1 of Moricandia arvensis. Lineage (NCBI taxonomy): Eukaryota > Viridiplantae > Streptophyta > Magnoliopsida > Brassicales > Brassicaceae > Moricandia > Moricandia arvensis. The sequence goes on along the minus strand of CAJHQP010004341.1, from coordinate 4,791 downwards.
GCATCAACTTATCTCTAAGAAACACAAAAAGTTTACATTTGGAACCACTAATATCTTCTGGAATTCCTAAGTAAGATCCCATCCCACCGTCATTTTGAATGCCCAATGTATCCTTAATTTGCTGTTTTGTATGAACATTTATCTTCTTACCAAAGAGCACATAAGATTTCTCAAAATTGATGCATTGGCCAGATGCTTTCCCAAATTTCCTTATCTCATTCATTACTTCCTCACATTCACGGGGCTCCGCCTTACAAAAAAAAATGCTATCATCAGCAAAGAGAAGGTGGGATACCGAAGGACATGCGCGTGTTACGCGCATCCCCGTTATCTTTCCTTAATTCTCTGCATAATTAAGAAGGCTAACGAGCTCTTCCGTGCAAAGGATAAAATGAAAGGAGACAAAGGATCTCCTTGACGTAGTCCTCTTCCCGGTACAATCTTTCCTCTTGGGTGTCCATTTAAAAGAACTTTATACCGGACCGAACTTATGCATTACAGCCTGGATGAAGGGCCTTTCCATAAGATCATACGCCTTACTCATGTCTGTCTTGATGGCCATTCTCTTATTACGTCCATTATGTCCGGTTCGTAGCGCATGAAACATTTCTTGTGCAATCATGATATTGTCAGAGATCTGTCGTCCTGCAACAAAAGCCGATTGGGTTTCAGAGATTAATCCTGGCAACACCTTTTTTCTATTATCAAGCATATGATTATGATAGTTTGTAAATTTTGATAATTTTCAGAAAGTTTACTTGATTCAAGTGACAACTAGGATCATATTTTCACAATTTCCTTTCGATTAGAGTATCTAATCAATGTATTAGTTATTTATGTCATTTAAATTTTAAAACTATCGCAATATAAAGTAAATAGAAAAATCACCTATGTAAGAACTTATTTTAATACAATAGGAAAAATTGATATTTGTTAAAACAATAAGAAAACAAATCAAAATTACAATACCAAAATAAACGAATAAAGAAGAATTGCACTGTCAAGATGATTAATTTTTTTCTTTAATTTTTTAAATGTCCCGTAGTGTGACGGTTGCATAGCGTTCAGATTCTGAAAATACAACAGCATGTGTTTCTATCTCCTATCACTAAAGAACAAAACCTACCAAAAACTAATTTTTGTATTGTACTCTTAAACACAAAATAAAAACTAATATTAACTTAACTATTCTAAATGGGATAATTATTTTTCTCTTTTTTCTTGGATCTATTTGATGTATTATAATGAGAAGAACAATAGCTATTTTATAGCCCACAGACCATACCATATGTTTGTCATAGACCACACCTTCAACGTAAGGTAATTTAGATGGAGATTTGAGAATTATTCTCTCATTCTAATATGGATGTGCATTTAAGCGAAGTTACAAAATTAAAATCGACTTTGCATTCATTCTTTTAAATCACGTTGACCATGTCCATTATTATTAGAAAAATATAATTCCCCATTTCTATCTTAACTTTGTCAACTACAAAGTTCAAAATAAAGATTTAGACCAACATGTCTAATTTCTCTTTTATTTCATCAAACCACTAATTAAATTTCAAAACATGAAATCTATGTACGGTCCAAATATCTTTTCTTATACAATCATATTTTAGGTTTTAATGTGTTTTCTACATTTTAAATCAGAAAGGAATTAAACCTCGTATTTCAATATAGATCATTTTATAAATAAATCATTGTAGACAGATATTTCTCATTAAACAAAATTTATTTTTAAAATGTGATTACACTATATTATAGTTCTCATAACAAAGAATCTAATGATTCTAAGATCCAGTCACTCCGACAATTAAGTTGTTTAGAAAAGCCATTAGAATATTATTCATAGCCATTTGTCTAAAAAACAGTTTCGACCATTTTCAACATGAATAGAAATGACTCTAGAATAAGACAATTCGATTGACTTAACAGACTTGATTTCCTAAACAAGATTCGACAAGACTCAACTAAGGATTTCTGAGAGTACAAACGAAAAAACCCACTACATGATGAGTTGGTAAATTTCAGCCTTGAACCAGACATTGTTAATAGCTATCGGATTTACTCGGCCAGATAATGAACATAATGTCTTGAACCACCCGGGCTTTGGTATAAACGAAGATAATAACTACAACACAACTTCATACCCTCACAGAACTAGGTTCTCTTTTGTGTTTATTTTGGCCGTGAACAATGCATAGTTAATCATGAGTGAACTTAGAGAATATAACTTTTCCTTCATTCTCGTAGAAACAACCGCATTTCACACTCACAAGGTGATTTGCCATTAGTTTTGCTTAAAAGAGTATCATGCACTACTTCATTTATATCTCAAAGCTATGGACACAAATTATTAAAAACAAATGCTCATCCTCTATTATTTATATAGCACTATTTAATCATCATAGGAATTAGGTATAAACCGAAGTCTTACAGTGCTTTGGGCAGATTTAGTTTGACTTAGTTGTCTCCTTTAACCTATTTCTTGGGATCTCCAGTTAGTTAGGTAGAGTTACCGCCAAACTTCATCTTAATTTATAGGCTTTAACACATTTCTCTTGACGATATAACAATATGATCTCATGACACATCTTTAATAAATGGATCTTAACTTGTCATCATAGTGAACATAATCTCTTGAGATCAGTCGAAATCAATGGTCTAATGATTTTTGTCATCTTCATTCAAGAGACAATTAACCATTTTATATATAAAACTCAATGCTTGGCACTAGATTTTTCTTTTTAAATTATATTGTGATAACTATCAATAAGTTCATGTGATCTTTTGCTCGTGACTTTATATGGTAAGCAAAGCTTCCCTCATATTTTTTGAGATAACTTAAAAACATGCATGTTTACATTTAACTTCTCTTAAGAGTTTAGAAAAGTTAGTATACAACTCCTTTAGATTTAAATGAATAAAAAAATTTCAAAAATTATTATAATTTTCTAATAAATGTATTTCATTCTCAAAAATTAACATTTTAAATACAACTATGAAAATAGTTCTCTCAAGTTGATTTATAAATCCAACTTATTGTTTTGAATTTTTTTCAAAGGCAAATTTTCCTTTTTAGCAAGTATACATATCATTACAAGATATATTTGTGATCTCAAAACCACCCATCTATATGGTTATTTTCAACCGTAATGACTTTAGAAACTACAATACGCATATCAGTTTCAGTTTTTTTGGTATGAGATTTCTTATCATTTTTTCATGGTCAATCTTTTTACGACTCACGTTAAAGCATTCAGAAAATATGAATGTTTTGATCACTATCAACAACATGATATTTTGTATGGCAAACGATCAAATGTAGTAGACATCTCCCAAACTTAATTTAAGGCATCAACTCACGAATCCATTTTTTCCATACAACATGATCCCTTAAAAACCATAATATTGTTTATAACATTGGTATATTTCACTATATTTTGGACTTGAATCATTTTTCTTCTCTCATGTTCCATGTGCTTAATAATTAAATTAAGTTAATCATTTGAATAAAATCTGTAACAATATAAAAACGATGTTTTTCGTGATAATTAAATAAAAAAAGGTTAAAGCATTAACCCATATTTTATCAACAACTTTTTTGATAATTCACTAACAAAAGTTAAGATACTAAAACTGAAACTTTAAAGCCTAAAACGTTAAGGCAATTAATATATTGCAAAAAGATCAAATCATCAAACAAATATGCTCATCCACTAATCCTCTAAATAATTATGCAGAGAATTGAACGATTACAATAATTTATAAATTATATAACATCAGTGAATTAAATCCGATTAAAATTTAAAATTCAAAAGAATTAGAAATTTTAACACAAAAATCCATAAGTTAGATAATAGAACATATCAACGAACACAAATTGATACAATAATACCAAATGAATTGAATCCGAAGATTGAATAACTATCAATCAATGAGCTGAATTATTTCTTCCTCTGAATACATGTGCTTTTATAATACGTTAGCAAATGTTAATATTATTAAGCATAAATATTTTTTGTTCTTTTCGAAAAATAACATAAAATTTTCTAAAGTGAAGAATCATTTGATGGAAATAGACTGATTTTTTACAATAATATATTCTTCCCCTTCAGAACTGGGATTATATATTTTTAAATAGTCCAACATATCCGATCCCGACATCATTAACCTGGTTTTAGAAAAAATACTTTTAACAAATATTAGTATTGTTAATGCAAAGAATAAACAATATTTAATGATTTAAGAGTATAAAAATTTTATTTTACTACGATAAGGACAACTTATATTTGTAAAAATAATAAGAATATAAATCAAGATTATAATACTAAAATAAATGAATAAAAAGAATTGCAGAGTCAAGATGATTAATTTCTTTCCTTAAATCTTTAAATGTTCCTTAGTGTTACTGTTGTATAGCGTTCAGATTCCCAGGATACAACTGCATATGTTTATGTCTCTTATCACCAAAAACATAACCTATCGAACCTATCTTTTGTGTTATACTCTTAAACACATAATAAATAATAAAAAAATACTAGCATAACTATTCTAATTGTGAAATTTTTTTTTTTTGTAATTTCTTTTTCTTAGATTTATTGGATGTCTTTTAATGAGAAGAACAATAGCTATTGTACAGCCCACAGACCATACCATACCATACGTTTGTCATAGACCACACCTTCAACGTAAGGTAATTAATATGGAGATTTAAGAATTATTCTCTCATTATAATATGGATGTGCATTTAAGCAGAAGTTACTAAATTATAATCGAATTTGCATT
>CAJHQP010004340.1:0-56531 GCA_905132765.1 Moricandia arvensis | reverse complement strand
CTTTACAACAAAGTAATATTATTACAGATCTTTCTGTGTGTTGGGGGGGGGGGGGTGTCTCGTTGGATCCGCCAAGAGGTGATGTTGAATCGACTCGACAGTGCGTCTTTGAGTTGTGTCCGTACGACACTCCCAATACGCAGCGTTAAAACTTAAAACCCTCTTCTTCCACACGGCTCTTTCTTTCTCATATTCTTTTTTTTTGTTGTTGATGATAATGATTGACATTTCTTCATTTTTGTTTTTTTGTTTTTTGGTTGACATCTTTCATTTTGATTAATTAGCTAAATGATTATCCATCTTATTAAAATAGGATCACAATTTGGGTTTATCATTTAATTATTTTTTATATTACAAAAATATTATTAATAATTAATGAAAACATTAAAACTTTACTAAGGTAATTATGGAAACAACATGATACTGTGGGTGATTGGTTCGGATATCTCTTTACTTTAGCTTTGTTTGTTTTTAAAACACTAAAATTTACCAATCATATTGTAGTTTTATTTTTAAAAGTTAAAGTCTATATCAAATTTCTATTAATTTATATCAATCATGCTTTAGCTTTATTTTAAAAGCTACATCAAAAAAATTAAAGCAAATTTTTTTCTTATGTATTTTAGATAAAAAACCTACATCTTTCTTTTGTAGGCTGTAGGATCGGTATAATGAAAAAAAAAACTATCTATAATATCAAATAAATTAGATAATCGTAATTAAAAACATCTATAGATATTTAATTGGTGTTTTCAAAACTATTGAAATAACATAAATATTATTTACATATCACATTTTAAATAATATTAAACTTTGATAATTTATTAAAAATATTAATATAAATTATTTTAATTGACAAAAAATAATTATTTTATATATAAATCACATATTTCATCTATTTTATTTTAAAATATCTACAGTCTATACAACTACAACATATTTAACTACAACAAAAGTTTCTGCAAAAAAATCTACAGTACCAACTTAACAGCTACAACTAACTTATCTACAGTTAAATTTTTATAGCTATAGTTAAACCAATCATCACCACTACTAGTTTTATGATTTCAGATAATATAACGATTATTTTTTGTCCAAATAGTATAAAATACTCTATGAAACTATATTATGTTTAATATTTATTTACCAAAATTTTAAAATTATTTGATAAATCAAATAATTATTAAAATACTAAAATTTTGAATGAAATTTTCTATAAGTAAAACTATTTTCTTTCAAGGTCGATTATATGAAAGTACCTTCTAAAATTAATACTATTTAATGTAACTTGAAACACGATCAACACCCATCATGCTCAAATAAAACCGATGTGATTTTCCAAGTTTAAAAATTTCTATTTTAGCCCAAATGTTTCTGGTATTTTGCAAAGGAGTCCTTAAACGTGGTTTACCATATATTTAGTATGCTTAAGTCATTGACCATTGTTTTGTCTATGCTTTATATTATTCTTAGAGACAAAAATCAGAAGTCAACAGATAAAAAATTTCAAGTTCATATATCTCTTACTTTATATTATTTATGCAGTTTATTGAGAATATGATATGATTTGTATTTCATTGATCATATTTAAACAAACCACGTGTTAGATTTATGGTTCTTCAAAAGTTAATGAATTGTTAGGATTATCTTTTATTTTTTCATCTTGGTTGTGTCTAATGTTAGATTTAATTGACAACCTAAAATTTAGATTTTATAATAATTTGTAAATACGATAGTGTTGCTCGAACTAGTCTTAGATAAGCTAAACAACTATTTGCAAAGAAATTTAGTTTAGGGATTTAGTGAACTTATCAAATATGATTTTAATGTTTTTCTGGACCAACTGAATTCGTAAAGAGATTTAAAATTCTAGAATCTTTGCATGGATAGTCTCTGCAATATAATTTGACTGATTTAAAATTTAAATCGGTTCGTAGTAAACTCTAACAATTGTTTGATCTGTAATTCTGATTTCATGCAAGTTTCCCTGATTCTAGCGTCTCATCTATATGTCATACAACTTTATTTATTTATTGTTTTTATTGCAATACAACTATTACCGTCTAGATCTATACTATTATTTGCGATGTGATTTTTCGCAACAGAGTTCTCACATTAAAAATTAGAGTGGTTAATATCGTTTATGCCCTTAATGAATAATATATATATATTATTCAAAAAACAAATTTAAATTATTTTTATCAGATAAATGATTAAAATTAATAATAATAAGAATTATCCAAAATCTAAAAGTTATGTAAAATAAAAAGATAATTCTGATATATATATTGTGTTGTTATCCAAAACAAATCTTAAAAAACAGAAAACACATAACTAAATATTAATCAAATAAAATTATTAATTTTATAAAATTGAGAGAATTCTAAGATTGATTTATTAATAATGAATATGGTATACATAATAAATTTTACATTAAAAATCAAATAAAATATAAATAATAATTTATCTTTATTATTTTTAAATTAGTAATGTATATATTGATAAGTAATTTTATAAAAAAATTATACTCGCATGTGTCGGCAACCCACCTAGTTAATTTAATAAGCAATAATTTATTGTGTGATAAGAATATAAGTGGATTCGATCTTGCAGAGTAGTTAAGGGTAAACTAGGTGTTTCCTACCTCATATGCATCAGTACAAATTTAATATTTAAATTATATTTAAAACAAAACTTTGTTAATATTTAGATATTATTATTTTATACTAAATTTTACTATCAATTTTGATTTAGTTAAACAGATAATTAAGATAATTAATTAATTAATTTTAAATTATATTTAATATATATATATATTTAAAATTATAAGATTAAACAGATTTTAGTTTTTTTGGTTAAGATATATTAAATCGACTCTTATAAAATTAAAAAATTGAAATAAAAGTGTATAATTATCAAAAAAAATCTAAATTTGTAGATATCAAAAGAAGAAAATGATATTACGATTTAAAATTTAATTTAAAAAAAAGATTGTATAGAATTTTTAAAACTTGTTTAATAATAAAAATTAATGATTATAAAAATAAACTTAAATAATATTTTGAAAATTTTATTTATAAAAATAAACTTAAATAATATTTTGAAAATTTTGAAAATCTATTAATAATATAATGAAGAACAAAAGTATATGTTAAAATATTGATTTACAAACGTGATAATCTAACACATGTTTAATCAACAAAAGTATTTAATTACTTAAGTTATATATAAACTTTAGGAGTTAAATTATATTATATGATATCAGTGGTTAATATAAGAGATTTTAAATTAATGTGGTAAATGTCTAATAAGAGAAATATTTAAAAGAAACATGTGAGAAATTTTCTTGTGTTGACACATTAGCATAATAATATTATTGTGAATAATTTACAATTTTAAGATTATTCATTAAAAATATTCTCATTTTAATAAATAGGAGTTTCAAATTGTTTTTACGGGTTTTGTTGTTATATTCTTTATTGGTTGTTCACTTTTGTAAATAGTTTTTTTATCAACTCAATATTAAAAAATGAAATAAGTTCTATATATAATTATTTTAGCATTCTTTATAATAATATGATAGTCAAATTTGTTAATCTATTAAAATGTTAATTCTTTAATTTGTACACAATTTATCGGATCCTAATCTGTAGAATCATTTAAGCATTAAAGGAAGAACTCGATTTAAAAGCATAAAAACTTCCTTAATCGTACATATATATGCATACTAGAGGCGGCATCTCTGGAAATTGGAATAGACGACTAGATTCCTTTCTTTTGACAAACAACCAGATTCCATTACGAAAACTAAATATTAAGTACTCGATGTTAACTAACTCAATTTATAGTCCGTAAACACTAATTCAGAGGTAAGTTACATAAACTTATCGACTAATTATATTATTATGTATCAGCAATCGATGCATCCTCTTCCACGTGGCAAGTGCCGGTTGTTGGCACCCGAACCTGGATAATCGTTTAACTCCATCGTCATCATCCTTCCCTTCACGTCCTTCTTCACATCCTAAAATAAATATTAAAAAAACAAAGAGAAATTAGTTTTTGAAGCTAATTATAACCTTTTAAGAATACACATCTAACTTGAGAACGAACCAATAGTGTCTCTTGTTCAGGTAGGTTAATTTGATCGGGCTTCTCCATCAAACTCCCAAATCCTACATACGTACACAAGAAAGAGATATTTATATTCAAGAATATACATATATAACTTGAGAACAAACCAGTAGTATATCTTGTTAAAACAACACCTTTATAACATGTAAGAAAAGAGAATAAAGAGATGAAGATCTTACTCGAAGCATTTGTAGGGAAGAAGAAGAAGAATTGAGATAGAGTGAGGAAGAAGATCATGAGGAGATGGAAGGTAGCTTTGTTGGCCATTTTGACGATGGTGATTTAGTATATTAAACCCTTTGTCGTGGGTTTTGTCTCTATTCTTTTCCCCCACAGCTTGCTATGAGTTTTTATCTTTGTATTGGTTTCTTTTATAGTTCTCTTCTTCCCATTTGCGCAATATATATACAATTTTCATTGTGGGATTGACTTTTAGATTATTAAATTGAAATTGGTGAAATCAAATATGTAAGAAAAATAGTATTGGACACGTTTTCACTTTCCAACTTTTATAGCAAAGACCAAAATACTCTTCAATAGTTACTTTCCATGTTTATTGCAGTTCTTGTGGTTTTATGATAGTATAAAATAATAACTATAGTCACTGTACAGTAGATGTGCACTAGTGTATATATACTCGATCACATGTTTCTTGACAACAAGGTTTTTTAATGTACCGTACAAGAAGAAGACTTCAAACTCATATTTTTATTCACTGTTTAAGTGTTTATATCAGCCTCGTTCACTCCTGCTGTATAATTAATGACTATGTCACTTCTCATACTGTATTATATAATGGAATATTTCCTTCGTCGAAAAAAGTACTTACCATACATAAGTGAAAATACTAATTTATTGTTTGAATGTTTAATCTTATTACACGATATTTCATAGTTTTGGTTCTATCTGGAGGTGCTTTTATTGCTTCTAATCTAATACACAACGTTAGAAGTATATAGAGAGTACGACTTCTGTAAAAGTAAATAGAGAGTTTTGGGAAAGTTTCTCCTCGTTGAACAACTTAAAAATGTTATATTTATACGCAGATAACTTGGGGAAAGTTTCTCCTCGTTTAATTATGATCAATTAGAAGTATCTGGAGACATGATTAAAGTAGTGGAATTGTGGTAGCCAATGGGCATGGCTACTCAATCACGCGTGTCGTTTACCACTTAATTACTCATTGACTCACTGACTTATGGGTCGAGTGTGAAGGGAAACTGTGTGCTTCAACAAAGTTCACGTTTAATCGACTCGCATCGCATGTATGACCCATCGCATACATTTTAATTCGGTAATAAAAGGGGTTTTCGATAAATTTTCTTAATTGTGCGAGATTTACAGTGTTAAACTATAGTATATCGGTGATAGATTTTTTCTATTTTTTGTACGTGATGGAATTGCAAGAAACAAAATTTTCTTCCATATAACTTTTTAATACATGTTTTCACCTGAACTTGACCTCTCTCATTCAATCAATCTCGCCAACATAGAATTAAACCACAGTTAACTGAAAACTTTATTATTATTTTTTTTTTCAAAATAAAAACTTTATTTAAATAGTGAATTTATAATCTTATACTCATATAGTGGATAATAATTGTTTAATCTATGGAATTTACTGGTCTATGACTTACTTATCTCCACATTTTCATCCAACTTTATGATTATCAAATGTAAACCAAACTCATAGTATGTCCATTAAAGCAAAAATATCTGAATTTATTTTGACTATTAAATCTCTAATGGCAGTCACTATAATGGAAGATAGCTAAGCACATCAGTACTGAAAATATATTTTCAATTGTTTGATCATGTTGACAAAGTATACATATCTATGCATACTTTAGTAATCCATTTAAATTAAGTTAGAATATAAGTAAGTGCCGATCTGATTCATGCTTGCCAAAGTCATGGCACTAACTCTAAATGATGTTTTATGATCGCTTCACGGATTTGGCTTCTATAGTGGCTAATTCATCATACCGCTTTGTTCTTACCTATTATGTTTATTTATATACAACAGAATGGGAAGAAGAGAGAAGGTTATAAATAATGTATTTCATCAATGTGGATTAACTTTTCTTATTGCAATCCACTTAATGATGAAGGTAGCTTTATGGGCATATGCATGCACTGTTTTTTTCTGCAAATGTCAAAAGATATAACAATTATGTCGACAAAGTTCACAAGCACAACTGCAAAAGAAATTGTTTTGGAAGTTTCCCTTTTTGTATATGTCAATAAGAAAACATAAACTAAATGTCAATGGTGGGCTTTGCCTATCACACATCAGACATTTTCTCCAAGTTTCTCAATATTATAAATTAAGAACATCATTATACAAAATGTTAAAGTCTTTCAACAAAAATAGTATTAAAAACTATTAGAGAATGTGTAGAAAATGGGATAACCATTTATACTCGAGAAACCCTTGTGTCATTTGTCATTTTCTAACTAGCTCAATTTCTAACATTAAATTTTATTACATAAGTAATTATACAAAAATAAATTTACCGATTGTTAGAGACTCGCATCACTTTGAGGAACTATCTTATAATGATGTTCAACGGATTTATCATTTCAGTTTTCTTTTCATACTTGATATTAGCAAGGTAATGGCTAGTTACTGACTTTGAGACGAACTCGAACGTAGAGAACTCTTAAAGAACTAGATCGCACTGAAGTAGTCTAATGGTTCTAAGTCCGTTTCGTTATTTATCGGTTCATAGTTTCTATAAGGTCAATTGACTTTTACAGAAAAAATAGTTGCAATTCGAACAATTTAGTTCAATTCTTACTCTCCAGTGCCAGGGCCAGTGCCTGCTTAGAGGGCGATCGATGTTTTGCAGCATACAAAGGGTTCATTAAAAAATAGTTTTCTTTTTAAATATACTTTCGAGTAAACTAATATTAAAATGATATATATATATATATATATATATATTTATGACTAAAAATATTTTACATATTTTATAACTAGACTTGCTATTGAATTGAGGTAGCTATTAATATTTTCTAGAGAGTTTGTTTGAATATTGTGCATCTTTTGTCTTTGGATATGGTTTATCTAGAAACAAAGACTAAGTGTTAGAGATGGCTTTACCAACATCTTTGCCATCTGACTCTGCTGGTACTCTCCAACTAGCCTCAACAAGTCAGAGCCATCGATCTTTTGTTAGTTGGAAGAAGGTTCTTCTCAATTGTTAGAGACGGCCTATAAAATTATTGGGATAGAAGCAGATATAAGAAGTTGCTTATTGATATTCACTTGTCTCATAACTTTTTTTTTTTTTTATAATCCAGGGTTCCCCACTTATGTGGGTCATTCCCCTGGGTCCGGTCAGGCAACGTTCCACTTCATCCGGGAGAGCTATACCTGGACTGGGGACAAGGCCCAACACCCAATACCGCTTTAAAGTGACATGGAAGAGGCAGTTCGCCTCCGGCTGGCGTCGAACCCGGGAGCATGACAATTGGCCCCCAAAGCTCTAACCACTAGAGCTACCTCATCCCGTCATTTTCTCATAACTATTGCGGCTTAAAGCACAAGCTTCTCTAACTTCCTTCCAAGGCTGATTCTGATTATTCTTTTCCATGTTGTTGGTATGTCTTTGGAATGCAGTGGTCAGTAGTGTAAATTTTAATACAATAGAAATTCTATAAATTAATAAATATCATAAATTAATAATTTATCCGGTTTCAAGTTGGATCGATTCAAAATAATATAAATCAATAAAATAATAAAATAATAAAATAATAATTTAATCCTATATAAATATATGGTCTCATTAAATTTATAAATTAATAAGTTATATATATACTTATTATATAGTACAAACAAACAATAATATTGTTTATTTTATATTCATAATAGAATTAGCTTTATATTTTCTTAACACTTTATATATTGTGATGAGATTTAGTAAAATTATATCAAAAACCAGATATAAATTTGTGAAATATTATATACACCAAGTAATATAATAAAACAGTATGAATAACAAATTTCAACAAATTAATCAATGTATACACACTAAAATCAAATATTTTCTGAATTTAGAAAAAGATATTTTTAAAATAAAAAATCTATTTTTTTATAAATTAATAATTCTATAAATTAATAAAATACTATAGTCCTGACAATATTAATTTATAGAACTTTTAGTGTTGTTTGCACATAGTTGAGAGCTACGAATGGTGATTATGATTACTATATTCTCAGTTGTTTGTGTCTTTTTAAAAAAAAATCCATTTCATTAATACTTAGAAACGGAAATTACAATATATTTCTGCAAGATTATGACTCAAAATATGCTCCGGTCAAACACAAGACCTGCTAATCAAAAGACATTGCGTAATAAAAAAATGTTACACTTACTACTGAAAAAAACGAAACCAAGTAGAGAGGAAAGTAATTATCTAGGGTAACTATTGACTTTCAGGTGCTGGAGATGGATAGTAGATCGAGTATACCTTTGATCTTGGGTAGTACTTTTCTAGCTACTGCAGGAGCAATAATTGACATGCAGAAAGGCAAAATTTCATTTGCTAATATCCACGAGAATGACTACTACAAAGTTGTACCTTAAGGCAAAATAATGCGTCTAGCTTCTTACATTGGTGTGACTGAACTTTCAACATTTGTGGCTGCTTCTCAAAAAGTACATCCGTGAAATTTAGCTATTATGTGATCTTTCAAAGAATTTGACGTCTGGAGAATCACTAATGGTCTTGTACTACTGGTATACCATCTTCGAAGCTGGAGATGAGATTTTCTGTAAGTTGTAGAGTGAATTTTTGAACCTCTGAGCATATATCTGAACTTCAGATGACAAAACCTGAGTCAGAATTGATGATTTTGGTAGATCTGAAGTGAGGAAAGAGCTCAAAATCAGGATTAAGACATCAATTGAAGAAAATTCACATTATTGGCAAGATTCGGCGTCGCCCCCTGCGGAGTCGAGAATGAAGCCACTCGAATCAAGAAAGAAAACATGGGTAAAGTTTTTTAAGATCAAACTCAGTTTTGAACAAAGACAACTCTTTTTATCGATGTTTAGAAAATAACTCAAAACTAAACACAAAACTCTAAATCTTTCAATGATCGTACTACAACTTTGGTGATCCATATAAATATAAATATTAAATTTAAATATTTCTGTTAGTCATGAATCACTAATAAAAAGGGTAAATTTGAAAGGATACATCTATAGAGATTTTAATTTCAAATACACTATTATTTAAACTTTTTAAATTACATTTTAATATAAGGGAAATTGCTAAAAATGACTCAAAACTTGATTTCAAATGCAAAAGTATACCCTAAATTCAATCAAATGCAAAGTAATCGAAAAGGCTATTGAAAATACAACACTCTTTATGGGCAAAACAAATGTATTCAATTTTACCACTATAACATTTTCGCGTGAAAAGACTTCCAGAGAAGTTCTCTGAGAAGACTTCATTGTAAGTCTTCTCTAAGAAGACTTTCCTGTAAGTATTCTCGTACACTTAATCTTAAAAATAATTTAAATTTTTTATAAAAAAATATTTATATGAGTAAACAATTAAAATCATGTAACTATAAATATTAATAAATGATGTAAATTTAAAAATACTAAAATTGAATTATTTTCAACATAGATGAGTGAATGTAGATTGATTCATGATAGTCTTTGGTTTAAGTTATGGTAACATATGTTGTAGTATTGTTTGTATTTTTAGGATTATAATTGTGAATCTTAAATTTTTATTTTGACCTATTTGTGTTTACTTTTGTATATATTAATCACATTATAAGTTGATTTTACGTTTCATGAAGTTTTTTTTGCTATTTAGTTTGTTATTTGATTATGGGGTTTTGGAAGACTTCCAGAAGACTTCATAATGCACTAGAAGACTTTATGGAAGACTTCCTGCTTCAATTTTAGTAGAATTTAAGTTTTCCGCCTAATGCGAAGTCTTCCACAAGTCTTCTAGAAGTCTTCCAAAATTCTTATCATATGTTAGATTAAAGGGTTTTGGAAGACTTTCAGAAGATTTCATAATTTGAGAAGTCTTCTCTTATAAGACTTCCCAGGAAGTATTCTACTATTGAAAATATTTAACTTAATTGGACTTTTTGTCTCCATATATAAAGAAAATTTACACATTCTTTTTTTTCTCTCAAATGGCTGCAGCAAAAATGTAATGTTTCTCACTCTAAAACTCTACAACATCTCTTTAATCTCATTATACTTGAAAACACCTAACTTATTTCTCATTTTCTCTACTGTATTCTCACTAATTTATCTTGCTTTTGCAGAATTTTCGTTACATGATTCTCATCTTTCACCTTTTTAAAGGTAGATCTATAAATTTTGAATATGTATTTTTTGTGTGTTTTATATGTTATATTCTAAAGAGTTGTATATTCAACTTAATGTAGCAAAGCTAAATGTATGACTTTTTTTATTTCTATTTTGTGTTTGTGATAGTGTTCAATGGTCAAAGATTTGACTTTTCTTTTTGATATGAAAGAGAAGAAGATAACACAACAATTTATGTAGGTGAAAACTCTAGAGGTATTAACAAGTTTAAAGGTTTGACCTTTTTGATTCTTCTTTTGTTTTTGATAGTGTTCTTTAGTTAAGAATCTGATCTTTTCTTTTTGGTATGAAGGAGAAGAAGAGAATACTTAGAAAGACTTCGGAAGATTTTTGGAAGACTCCTAAAAGACTTCGGAAGACTCATGGAAGACTTTTAGAAGACTTCGTGGAAAACTTTCCGCTTATATTTTAGTAGAATTTCAATTTTCCGCCTAATGCGAAGTTTTCCGGAAGTCTTCCATAAGTCTTCTGGAAGTCTTCCACGAGTCTTCTAAAAGTTTCTAGAAGTCTTCAAGAAGTCTCCCATGAAGATATTACTGATAATTGATGTTTTGCATATTTCCATTGTTTTATCCATTCATCCATATGCATTTTGATCATATAGACTAGGATTTAGTCATTTCTAGGTTGCATTTTGCATACATGAGTTCTTATCAGGTATTGGAGTATCCTTGGAGTTCTTGGAGATCGTTGGATACATTTGGAGCTAAAAAGAGGAGTTAAAGGTGATCATTGGACGAGCAGTGACGTCCCAGAGTGACATACCAAGGTAGCTCCCAGCCAGAGTGACGTCCCGGAGCGACATACCAAGGTAGCTCCCAGCCAGAGTGACCTCCAGAGCGACCCCTCCAAGTCGCTCGGCCTTCTGTTGGTTTGTCGCTCGAAAACCACCCTGGAGTGACGTCCTGGAGCGACATACCAAGGTAGCTCCCAGCCAGAGTGACGTCCCAGAGCGACATACCAAGGTAGCTCCCAGCCAGAGCGACCTCCTGGAGCGATTACCCGACGTCCCTCCGCGTCATTTGCTTGGTCGAAACTTATTATTTTCCAGGGACCTTTTGGTCATTTGTCTTGATGATTTACACTTTCTAAACCTAAGTTTAAGTACGTTGTAAGCCGTTTTCTGAGCAGTTAATCTTTGTTCTTGAAGAAAAACACAAAAACCTTTCGGAAAGTTCATCTTCTGAGATCATTGTTTCATTGTTCTATTGTTGTTACTTGTCTAATCCATCATCTACATGATTAAGCTTGAATCCAATATGGGTTTAAGAGGAATCATGATGATTAGTGAGTAAATCACTATTGAATTCATGGGTTAGGGAGATTAAGAGTGATTAAGCTAGATCTAGGATGTTTTAGTGTAGATTTCTCTTATTCCTTGCTAGTAGAGTATTCATAATGCATCTTTTGAGTTGGCCTCTCAAGGGTTGAGCTATAGGCATTTCCCACCCACAAGGTGTTTGATGAAATTCCCGAGCCAACACTCCTAAGCTTCTAACATTCTTTACCAGGGACACTTGTTGTTAAAGATGTTAGAATGGCTAGTAGACTTGTTCTTAATGATTACTCCCATAACATTCAACCGAAGACATTTGATGCTTGAGTTATGTTAGTAAATGAACATTCATCTAGACATAGAGCTTATTTAGAATCGTGTCTAGGCTTAAGGTTGATAGTTTAATTGATCACTCGCCATCTTTAGTTCGAATCTTGATCACCCAAGGTCTAATTCCCTTCACCCACGAGTTCTTCTTTATCTTAATTGTCAAAGCTATTTCATTTATCATACTTAGTGTTCTGTTATTGCATTTTAATCTTAGTCATAATTCAAAACCAATCAATCATATGATCGCACTTAGATTAAGCTAGTACTTGCATTCTCGGTGTTTTTATATCTCTCATAACTGGTTCAACAATCATTTATAATACAACATTTGTCTTAGGAGCCTTGAAAACTCCTAACATAAAATTGGCGTCGTTGCCAAATTCTGAGTCGATTAGAACATTGAGATTTAGTCACTTGCTTGAGACTAAGTCATTTTTCTCTTATTTAGTTACTGTTTCTCTGTCTTCATCTCTTTTTGGCATTTCAGGTATATGAACTTGAAGAGCAAGGGCATAACAAACCTAGTTCCACGAGTTCCAGATATCAGAGCTTACGAAAGAGCAATCACAAGACAGAGAAGACAAGAAGAGCAACAAGCTCAGCTACAGAAGTTGAATATTGACATGGATCCACCAAACAGAAACAACAATAACAACCCTCTACCACCAGGTGGTAACAATGCACCACAAGGGCCAGTTCACCTACCTCGACAAGCTCGCGCCATTGGTGCTTATGACCGTCCAAATGTCAATGGTCAGAGGTTGGGCATCCGCGCTCCACCGGTGGAAGCCAACAACTTTGACATCAAACCAGGAGTCCTCAACGTGATCGAGAAAAACAAGTATCATGGCTTGCCTGTAGAAGATCCATTTGATCACTTGGACAAGTTTGACAGTTACTGTGGATTGTCAAAAACCAATGGTGTCTCCGAAGATGCCTTCAAGCTTAAGCTTTTCCCTTTCTCTTTGGGGGATAAGGCAGGTCAGTGGGAGAAGACTGTACCCAGTGACACCATCACAACTTGGGATGAGTGCAAGAGAGCATTCTTGGAGAAATTCTTCTCTTCCTCCAGAACTGCTAAGCTGAGAAACGAGATCTCTAGTTTCCAACAAAAGAACTTGGAAGGATTCAATGAAGCCTGGGAGAGATTCAAAGGCTACCAGTCCAAATGCCCACATCATGGTTTCTCTAAGGAAAGCTTGCTTAGCACATTCTACAGAGGTGCTCTTAAGTACAGAGCCAGATTGCACACTGCAAGCAATGGGTTCTTCTTGGGCAGAACTGAGGAAGATGCAGAGGAGCTGGTTGACAACATGGTAAAGAATGATGCGGTCTACAGTGCAGAACACGACAGAGTTAGTAGGGGTGATGACAAGCATACAAGAAAAGAGATCAAGGCTTTGGAAGATAAGATGGACCTCCTCATTGCTGAAAAAGCCACCCAAGAGCAGGTGAAATCTGTGGGTAACACCAATCAGGAAGAACCACCTACAATCAATGAGGTTGATGGCTTGGAAGGACAAGAAGAGTTGTGTTTCATCAACAACAATGGTAGTTGGTACAGAAAAGAGCCTAACTTCCAGTAAAATTACCCACAGAAATCATATTCCAACAACCAACAAGGCAACTAACAGTCTCAGCAGACTCCACCTGGTTTCTCAAACAAAGGAACCAATCTTCTCAACAAAAATCTAACCCTTCTACCTCTGGTCCTCAGGGAAACATCACTGAAGCTCTACTGAAACAGATCCTAGAGTCTCAGACTAGAAGTGAGAAACATGTTGGCTATGAGCTGAATAACCTTCACTCCAAGATTGATGGGTTTTACAATGAGCTAAACAACAAGTTTCGGGCTTTGGAAAACCAATTTGCTTCCATGAACACTCACCAAAATCTCCAGCAAGGGTCACTACCTGGAAAATCAGAGCAAAATCCCAAGGAGACTATAAAAGCTATTACCCTCAGGAGTGGAAAACAATTACCTCCAAAAGCTATCACCAAGGATGCTGAAAAACAAGGTGAGAGGGTGGCCATCACATAGATGATGAGGTTGTGATTGTGGATGAGAAGATCAATGATGAGATCTTGGAGAAGATTGTGGAAGCCAAGGGTAAAGGAAAGGTTGGGGAAGAGAGGAAAACAGTGAAACATGGTGAAGTTGTTGCTCCAGCAAATGAGAATTCTTTTGTTCCTCCCCCTTATGAACCCAAACTCCCATTTCCTGGAAGATTCAAGAGGCAGCTGCTAGAGAAGTACAAAGTTCTGTTTGAGAAGCAAATGAGTGAAGTTCAGGTCACAATGCCCATCATTGATGCTTTCATGCTAGTTCTTCAATACAGCAAGTTCCTGAAAGATGCCCTAGCTGCAAAGAAGAAAGAGATGGAGGGCATGATGATCCTTACTCATGATTGCAGTGCTATCATCCAGAGGCTTGATGTTCTAAAGAAGCTAGAGGATCCAGGATGCTTCACACTACCTTGTGCTCTTAGACCTATGGTATTTGAGAGATGTCTCTGTGATTTGGGAGCTAGTGTCAGCTTGATACCTTTGTCTGTTGCAAAGAAGCTTGGATTCACTCAGTACAAGAAGTGTAGACTCTCTTTGGTGTTGGCTGATCGTTCAGTGAAGTACCATGTCGGTATCTTGGAAGACCTCCCTGTGAAGGTTGGAAACTATGAGATCCCTAATGATTTTGTGGTACTTGAGATGGGGGAGGAAGCTAAAGATCCCTTGATCCTAGGAAGGCCATTCTTAGCCACAGCATGAACTATTGTTAATGTGAAAGAAGGCAAAATTGATCTCCATTTGGGTAAAGGGCACATTCTCCACTTTGACATCAAGAAGATAATGAAAAAACCAATTGTGCAAGGGCAAGTCTTCTACATTGAAGAGATGGACGCTCCTGCTGATGAGCTCCTTGAAGAGTTATCACTAGAGGACCCTCTACAGCATGCTCTGACGATATAGAGAGAGGGACAAGTGATTGAGAACGAGGAGAGCACTGCCTACGTGATGATGCTGGATTCACTAATAGGGTTTGCTAGTGAGGATCAGTATGAGGAGCTGCCACAAGTGCTTCATCAAGTAGCCTCAGTCACTCAACAAGAAGACGTCCAGCAAAATGACTGGAGCGAGCTCAAGGCTCCTAAATTGGACCTTAAACCTCTTCCCCATAGTGTAAGGTCCTACGGAGATGTGAAGACACCAACCTCAAATACCACCATGTAGCGACGTTCCACAGCGACGCCTCGAGGCCGCTCCAGAGCCAGTCCAGTGAGATCGAGATTGATGAGGTTCAGAGCCAGCCACGGTTTGAAGGTTTCAGCCAGCCACCAGGTGGCTACTACACCACATTCCCACTGGACGACGAGCCTGGGCCATTCGCCCATCCCCGCTTCCCATAGATCGTACTCCTTCACCTTCCATTGTATATACCAATTTTTATTTTGCACTTTAGCTCTCTTTTGGGTATCTCTTTCAACTTAACAACACAGAGACTGTGTGACTTAAGTTTGGGGGAGGTATCAAGCATTTAATCATGTTTTCTTTGATGATTTTGAGTCTCATGCATTGCATTGTACATACACATATGCATATGAAAAAAAATTAAAAACACAAAAAGAAACATGTTGTTGCTTCATTCATCTTCTTAAGATTGAGTCTAGAGCATATAGGTTGCATTCATATGCATTGGGAGCAATGATTTTAAAATGCCTTGTAAAATAACACTTGTCAAGAGCTTAAAATGATAAACATATCTTGCACGCTTCGAGCCTTGAAAACTCTTCTTGAAACATGTTTGCTTGCTTGATATTGACATTGTTCTTGAAACCAGCTCCAATCTGAAATTTGGCTTAATAAACTTAATCTCTCTTGCATATGGGCACTTGCATACTTGATAATGGATCTCATACACATTTGGGCTATCTTATTCCATTTTACCACTCTTTTGTTAGCCCAAATGGTACTCCACCCCCTTGAACCCAAGTCATTCTTTTGAGACCAAGCATCTAATTTGCATGAGTGAGGCCTCTTTTGATAGCTTGTCATGTACAAAATCTTGAGAGTATTGGAGGCGACATAAGATTGTTCTCATCTCTTGCTAGCATAGGAACCTCTTTTGAGATAGCATCTAGGATGGTGAGTGGGTTTATGTGTTCTAAAAGTTAATATCTTGGGTTTTGGATGTGAGATTATGAGAAAGTTGAGCTAAAGTGTATCTTGAGAAAAGAAAGAAAGCCACTAGGGACCAAAGGAAATGAAAAGAAGCTCTAGTTTATGTCTAAAGAACCCCCCCTCCTAAAAAAAGAGTAAGATTCAATAAGTTTAGGGGAAGAAATGTGCAAGGAAAGAAAAGTTAGAGCTAAGTAGTAGAAAGTATGTGAAGAGTCTCTAGTTGGTTGTGTTAATCGTACCAAAAAAAAGAGAGAGACTTGTTCATTGGGTGAGTGATGCGAGTAAAGGTTATTTTGGGTCATGGGATGAAGAAAAATGGTTAGAACTTGTGATCATTTAGGAAAAGGGTAGAATGATGAGAATAAGACTATGTATGCATAAGTTGCCTCTAGTATTAGATAAATTTTGCATAATGATCAAGATCCTTGTTCCTGAGTGATAGTCACTAAAAAATGATACATTTGAGCCTTCCTCTTCATTCTCATTAGACCATTCGCTTGCCTAGACAAATGATTGAGATCATGTGCCCATTTGTGAGAATTCACCTTGTGTGTGTGTGAACTAATGTGAGAGTTGGTTGAAAGAACTTTTTAATTGAAGAGTTTTGCACCTTGCTTAAAGGCATAAGAGTGTGTTGATAGGCCTAGAGAAGCTAGAGTATAATAAGAGAGTGTGATCATGCTATTTTCTATGTCTCTTTAGGATGTCAAGTTGAGTTTTTAGATGTGTTTCTTTTGGCTATGAGCTCCCACCTTCAAACCTTTCCTCCTATGAGTTTTAGAAAGTTCACTTGTGCACAAGTAAAGAAAAAGTTTGGGAGAGTTGATGTCTTGCATATTTCCAAAGTTTTATCCATTCATCCATATGCATTTTGATCACATAGACTAGGATTTAGTCATTTCTAGGTTGCATTTTGTATACATGAGTTCTTATCAGGTATTGGAGTATCCTTGGAGTTCTTGGAGATGGTTGGATGCATTTGGGGCTAAAAAGAGGAGTTAAAGGTGATCATTGGACGAGCAGGGCGTGGAGTGACGTCCCGGAGCGACATACCAAGGTAGCTCCCAGCCAGAGTCACGTCCCGGAGCGACATACCAAGATAGCTCCCAGCCAGAGTGACCTCCAGAGCGACCCCTCCAAGTCGCTCGGCCTTCTGTTGCTTTGTTGCTCGAAAACCACCTTGGAGTGACGTCCCGGAACGACATACCAAGGTAGCTCCCAACCAGAATGACGTCCCGGAGCGACTGATGTTAGGAGTTTTCAAGGCTCCTAAGGCAAATGTTGTAGTATAAGAGATTGTCGAACCATTTCTGAGAGATATAATAGCACCGAGAATGCAAGTACTAGCTTAATCTAAGTGCGATCATGTGATTGATTGGGTTTTGAATTACTATTAAGATTAAAATGCAATAACAGAACACTAAGTGCGATAAATTAAATAGCTTTGACAATTAAGAATAAAGAAAACTCATGGGTAAAGGGAATTAGACCTTGGGTGATCAAGATTCGAACTAAAGATGACGGGTGAACGATTAAACTATCAACCTTAAGCCTAGACACAAATCTAAACAAACTCTATGTCTAGATGAATGTTCATTTACTAACATAACTCAAGCATCAAATGTCTTCGGTTGAATGTTATGGAAGTAATCATTAAGAATAAGTCTACTAGCCATTTTAACACCTTTAACAACAAGTGTCTTTGGTAAAGAATGTTAAAAGCTTAGGAAAGTTGACTCAGGCATTTCATCAAACACCTTATGGGTGGGAAATGCCTAAAGATCAACCCTTGAGTGGCCAACTCAAAAGATACATTACGATTACCCTATTAGCAAGGAACAAGAGAAATCTACACTGAAGCATCCTAGATCTAACCTAATCACCCTTAGTCTCCCTAACCCATGAATTCAAAGGTGGTACTCACTAATCATCATGATTCCTCTTAAAACCATTATGGATTCAAGCTTAATCATGTAGATAATGGAATAAACAAGTAACAACAACAGAATAATGAAACAATGATCTTAGAAGATGAACTTTCCGAAAGGTTTTTTAGGTTTTTCTTCAAGAACAAAAGATAATCTGCCTCCCACAGCTTACAGAGGTACTTAACTTAGGTTTAGAAAAATGTAAAACAACGAAACAAAATGACCAAAAGGTCCCCAAAATAACTTGAGTTTCATCTGAACAGGGACACGCAGCGACTTGGTCACATCGCTTCGGAGGGGTCGCTGCGGGTGCTTCTCTTCGTGGCTCGATCTGCGAGCGACCTGGTATGGTCGCTGTGGGCAGGACGCTCCAAGGTCTTCCACACGCTACAGAGTGACACGACGCCGAGCGACCATCGTACCTCGCTGTAGAGGTCGCTGTGGATGGGAGCGACGTGTTGAGGTCGCTTTGGCACGTATTTCCATCTCCACTTGTCCTATGATCACCTTTGACTCCCTTTTTAGTTCCAAAAGCCTCCAACCATCTTCAAGAACTCCAAGGATACTCCAATACCGGATAAGAACTCATGTATGCAAAATGCAACCTAGAAATGACTAAATCCTAGTCTATATGATCAAAATGCATATGTATGAATGGATAAAACAATGGAAATATGCAAGACATCAACTCCCCCAAACTTGTTCTTTACTTGTCCACAAGTGAACTTTCCAGAACTCATAGGGATAATGGTTTGAAGGTGGGAACTCATAACAAAAAGAAACACATCTAAACACTCAACTTGACATCCTAAAGAGACATAGCAAGTAGCATGAGCACACTCTTCCATTATACTCTAGCTTCTCTAGGCCTGTCAAAGAACTCTTATGCCTTTTAGCAAAATGCAAAGCTTTTCAATTAACAAGTTCTTTCAACCAACTCTCACCACTACAAGAAAACTAAGCATTTACTAGGAAACTTTACTAGGAAAATAATTCCTCGTAAAATTACTACGAGTTTACTTCGAGTTTACGAGGAAACCATGTTTCCTCGTAAGGTTCTCGTATACTTACGAGAAAACAGTTTCCTCGTAAAGTCATAGTAACATTACTAGGACTTTACGAGGAAAAAAACGCGGGCATAGCTATTTCCTAGTAAAGCAGTTTCCTCGTAAAGTCCTAGTAATTGCTTACTACGAAATTAAGAGGAATGAGTTTTGTTACTACGAAATTAAGAGGAACTAGATAGAAAATATCGAATTTAAATTTTGTACCTACTTTTCCTAGCAATTTCTTAGTAAATTCTCAGATTCGAAAATTTCTATAAATACCACCATATGTGATTCATTTGAAACACAACAAACAAATAGAAAATACTCAATTCATAACTGAAAGGAGTTCACAGTCAACATAATAGTTTCTTATCAACTCCTCATAGCTTTTCCTCAAAGAAATAGCTTGGGGCTTTTCTTCAGGTAGATAGTTCGAGGAAAGCTATGTGGGGTTGATAAAAACCGTTCCGATGACTGTATACTTCTTTTAGTTTTTTTTTTTAAAATTTGTGATTTGGGGTTTATGAAGATGTATAGGTATAAGTTATGGAAGTTGGTTTAGGTTTAGGGTTTAGGTTTAGGGTTTAGGTTTAAGGTTAGGGTTTAGGGAATTTATATTAGGTTGTTTAGTTTTGAAAATTTGGGGTTTAGGTGTAGAAGAGGTTAGGAGTTTGGTTGTAGAAGAGGTTATAAGTTAAGGAAGTTGTGGTTTGGGGTTTGGGGTTTCGAGTTTAGGGATTTACAAACCCTTTCCTCGTAAAGCCCTAGTAAGAGAAAACGCGGGCATAGTTGTTTCCTCGTAAAGTCCTAGTAATAACATTACTAGGACTTTACGAGGAAAAAAACGCGGACATAGCTATTTCCTAGTAAAGCAGTTTCCTCGTAAAGTCCTAGTAATGGTATTACTAGGACTTTACGAGGAAATAAAAACACGGGCATAGCTATTTCCTCGTAAAGGCCTAGTAATGTTACTAGGGCCTTACGAGGAAACAAAATTTCTTATATAAACTCGAGCAATCCGATTTCTCATTTGTAGTAAGCTTCTCTCTGAATTCTCTTAAGGTTCTCTCTATTTCCTACTTAGGTGGTTAGATTAGAGAATTTAGATTAGGTGGTTAGATTAGGGAATTTAGATTAGGTCGTTAGTTTGGGGAATTTAGATTAGGTGGTTAGATTAGGGAATTTAGATTAGGTGGTTAGTTTAGGGAATTTAGATTAGGTTGATTTAATTTTTTTAACTGTTTTTTTTAAGTGATACTAGTTGTCGAGCCGGGATGACAACTTCGTTCGTCAATTTAACGAGCAACATCCGTAGTTTAGTTTTTTTTTCTCTTTAATTGTATATGAATTTAAAACTTAAATATTTAGTTATTTATAAAATATTTTGCTATTTCTTTTTTATTTATAATTTGGATTCTTTAATTTTTTTAAATATATTGTTTATATTTATTTTAATTATTTTTTTAATAGGGAAAAATATTTCAAAGCAAATTCCTAGTAAAGCATTACTAGGAAATTACGAGGAAAGTGGAAAAACATTTCGAAGTAAATTCCTAGTAAAGCATTACTAGGAAATTACGAGGAAAGTGGTTACTAGGAAATTACGAGGAAAGTGGTTACTAGGAAATTACGAGGAAAGTGGTTACTAGGAAATTATGAGGAAAGTGGTTACTACGACTTTACGAGGAAAAAGGCTTTACGATGAACGTGTTTCGACGAAACGCGTTTCCTCGTAAGTTCCTAGTAAAAGGCCATTTACTAGGAACTAACGAGGAAAACCTGCCCTAGTAATGGACGAGTTTTCTTGTAGTGCACATTGTTTAACATACACAAACACATGGCGAATTCTCACAAATGGGCACATGATATCAATCATTTGGCTAGGCATGCGAATGGTCTAACGAGAACAAAGAGGAAGGTTCAAATCATCCAAATTTTCTTTTAGTAGCTATCTTCAAGAACAAGGAGCTTGATCATCATGCAAAATTTATCTAAGACTAGAGGCAACTCATGCGTACATAGTCTTATTCTCATCATTCTACCCTTTCCTAAGTGATCACAAGTTCTAACCCTTCTTCTTCATCCCATGGCCCCAAATCACCCTTGCTCACATCACTCACCAATGAACATGTGTCTCTCCTTTTTTTTTTACATTACGAACTAGGGACTCTTTGTACTCTTTCTTTTTTATTCCTTAACTCTAACTTTTCTTCTTTACACATCTCCCCCAAACTTATTTCCTTGTTTTTCTTTCTTTTTTTTATAGGGAGGGTTTCCTTTAACATAATCTAGAGCTTCTTTTTATTTCTTTTGATCCCTAATGGCTTTCTTCTTTCCCAAAGACATTAACTTAAGATCACATACCCACTCACCATCCTAGATGCTAGCTCAAAATAGGTTCATATGCTAGCAAAAGATGAGAACAATCCTATGTCGCCTCCAATACTCTCAAGATTTTGCACGTGACAAGCTATCGAAAGAGGCCTCACTCATGCAAATCAAATGTTTGGTCTCAAAGGAATGGCTTGGATTCAAGGGTGAGGAGTTCCATTTGGGTTAACAAAGAGTGGTTAAAATAGAGTAAGGTAACCCAAATGTGTATGAATCCATGATCAAGTATGCAAGTGCCCATATGCAAGAGAGATTAAGTTCATTAAGCCAAATTTCAGATTGGAGTTGGTTTCAAGAACAATGTCAATTTCAAGCTAGCAAACATGTTTCAAGAAGAGTTTTCAAGGCTCGAAGCGTGCAAGGCTTTCAAGAGATGCTTAAGCTACTTGATACGTCTAACTAGGGTGTCATTTTGAGCTGTTGACAAGTGTTCTTTACAAGGTGTTTTGCAATCATTGCTCCCAATGCATATGAATGCAACCTATATGATTTAGACTCAACCTTAAGAGGATGAATGTAACGACATGTTTCTTTTTGTTTTTTTTTTATTTTCAATTTTTTTTTTTGGTTTTTCTATGCATATATGTATGTACAATGCAATGTATGAGACTCAAGATGATCAAAGAAAACATGATTAAATACTTGGCACCTCCCCCAAACTTAATTCACACAGTCTCAGTGTTGTTAAGTTGAAAGAGATACCCAAAAAGATAACTAAAATGCAGACTAAAAAAATGGTGTGTACAATGAAAAGGAATGGAGTACCTCGCTAGTTGTCCGGGTTGGTGTCTCATGACCTGCCTTCCTCAGGGTACGTAAGGTAGTAGCCTGCTGGTGGAGCGCCATAGCCATATGGGGCGTCGTAGTGGCTGTAGACGGTGTTGTAGTGGATGTACGGTGCACCGTATTGGCCCATTGGTACGATGTCCGCTTCGTCACTAGAGTCGTCATCTGAGGAGGTGAAGGAGGGAGACTGGTTCCCGGAAGCAGATTGTGGAGCTTTGAAGTTACGCCCAGCACGCGCGAGCTGGCTATCTGTGGTTGGTGGGCTCTCTTGCCGAGGTTGAGGAGCTGAAGTGTTCCCCACAACGAAATCACTCGAGCTACACCCTGCTACTTCTCTTCTAACCAATACACCAGCCACCTTCTTCATAAACTTGGCAGAAGCTTTGGCTTGGCTTTTCATTGTCCTCTTCAGCTCATTGTACTTGGTCTTGAGCTTGTAGAAGGCTCGGTCCTGGGCTTTGTTCCATCGATGGAGTCTGTTAATATGCTCATGCACGTCACAAAGAGCGCCATGGGGTAAGACTCCCTCGAAGGGTTGAAAGTAGTAGCGCGGAGGGCCATAGACTTGATCAGGTGTGTCCTCCTCAGGTTCTTCCAGTCTCATAGGGGCACTATTCTTGCTCCCCGATGCAGCCATGGGATCAAGGTGTCCATGCTCTCTAAAGAAGGCCTCATGGGGAATGTCAAAGCTAACTGTTCCAGGTCTCTCCAAACTCGTTAGCTCCTTATTTGGAAGTAACACCTCAACCTGCTGACCGCTCAAGGTGTATTGGTAGACATACTGCTGCCCATACCTTCCACTGAAGTAAGTAGCGATCTTCAAGTAGGGGCCATCAATGAAACTCGGTCTCCATGTTGCCTTCCCCAGCCTAACTCCCATAAACTCTAGTAGAGGTGTGATCAAATTACCAATCTCAATCTTGTCTTTGTTGTCTGTGGTGGTCCATGCCCAATTTTTGTAATGCTCAAGACGACTCACGAAGAATCCCACCATCCCAAATGTAACATAGATGTCCTCGCTCGGTAGGGGTAACACACCAGGGTCAGTGTAAGGCCTGATAGCTGGGCATATGAGTCGTAGGTCCTCCTCAGTGACACTGCCTGCTTGCTTCCTTGGATAGAAAGTATGGAAAAGCATCCTATGAAGGTAGCGCACAGATGGGTGACGGATGCTTGAGTTCTTGTCACTTCCCGCGCGATGCTTATTTCCTGTGATCAACTTCCAAAGCTTCTTAAGAAGGTTTTCACATCTGGGAAGTGAGGAGTCTTCTTGGTCTGGAAAGCCCATGACTTGCCCAATGTCCTTGAAGTTCATGTTGTAGACTTTACCATGGACCTTGAACTTGATCTTGCCCCACCCTTGCAGCAAATGCTGAGTCTCGTGGTAGGTGACCTCCAGGGAAGATAGGAACTGAGCGGAGGCATCCTTGTAGAAAGGGCAGGCCATGGTGAGGAGTTTCGGTATCCTCAAATGTCCCACCATTGCCTCAATACCAGAATCAAGGCCCAACTTCTTCATCAATTCAAGGTCAGCAAACCTTGTAAGAGTCCAACCAATCCCATCCATCAGGTGGTGGTACAGCTCATCTTGGGATGGAGTCTTCTCCTTATCTCTTTCAACAGCAACCTCTTTCCCTTTGGACATTTTTGCTTTCTTTTGGGGAGCTTGATCATCCTCGCTTTCTTCATCGCTCCCTTCATTGGTTGGAGCCGCTAGACCCTTCCATGCTCTCTTCTCTTGTGGAGCTGACTTCTTTGTAGCCATTGTTCGCTGTCTAGAAGTGCCTCCAGTGAGGGGCCCAGTCGGCTCAGTTGGCTCGGAGTCTAGGGTCTTTTTTCGGAGCTCATGCTCTCTTCTTTCTTTCTCTCTAGCTTCAGCGTCTCTCAATTCCTGTGTTTTCCTAACCATTGTACCTGAAAGGATCAAAGCTTGCAAAGGAAATGAGTAGGTGAAGTGGAGAAAGAATAGAAATAGCAAGTGAGAGTTGTAAGAGTGAACTCAACCAATGAATCACCAATTTAAGCTCAAGTTAACTCATTTCAACAACTTAACCTTCTTAGCACCTAGAAAGTAACCCAACAACAATGAATCAAGCCTCTAAACATCCTAACAAACCAAGCTCAACCTCAAACAGACTCAAATAGTGACAATATTGAAAAGTCCCAAATCCATGAACCCTAATTTGACAAAAATCAAATTGAACTCAATTTCACCATAGATTCTTCAATCCTACTTGATATATGAGCTTTCCCAAGTCTTTTTCACCATAAATAAGCAAGAATAGGACCAAATTTCGATTTTGAAATTTTAGGGTTCATGGACCTATGAAATTGAATTCAAAAACTCAATACCTTGCTTTGGATGAAAGGAAATGGTGCTTGGGTAAGGTGAAACAGGCTACAAAGGCGAAAGCTCGGAATTAGCAAGAAGAACTAGGTGATTTGGTGGATTTTTGAGAGAGTTATGGTGGTTTTGGTGGAAGGAGGCCTTGAGAGAGTATGAGGGAGTTTCGAGTGTTCTTGGTGAGGTAGGAGAGTGAGGGAGGGGGTGTCTAGGGTTAGAAGTCGATCTGGGTGGGTTTGGGTTGGTTTAGAATCGGTTTGGTTCAATTGAAATCAGTTTAAGGATGGATTGACTTACCTGAAACCGATGTGCAGCGACTTGGCATCATCGCTCCGTCGGGGTCGCTGCGGGTGCTTAGCCTTGTGTCTCGATTCTGTGAGCGACCTCATGCCATCGCTTTGGAGGTCGCTCCCATCCAGAGCGACCTAGCCTGGTCGCTGCGGGTGGGTCGCTGCGAGGTTTCGATTCTGCGAGCAACTAAGAGATCTCGCTCCCGACGTCGCTCTATATGAGAGCGACCTAATATGGTCGCTGCGAGGGAGTCGCTCTGAAGTGAACTTCGAGCCTCAAAGATGACGAAAACGCGAGCGACCTTGTTACCTCGCTCTGTTGGTCGCTCCAGCTGGCAGCAACTTATGTGCATCGCTGGGAAGGCGTTCGCTCTGGTCATAGCGTCGTGTTGGTGTCCCAAACTCCTACATTGTCCTCAACAAAAGAACTAAAACAGAATGAAAAAAAAAGAAATTGCAAAAAGATATGTACAAGGATAGACATGGGACTTCCTCCCAAGTGAGCTTGTTTTAAGTCTCTAGCTTGACTTTGCCTCTTGACGATTAGGCGGAGGTGATATCAGAAAGTGAAATTGCAGTTCCGCTTTCCTCTGGTGTTGTGGTCATGTAGAACTTAACTCTCTGCCCGTTGACCATGAAGTCTCTTCCATCAGCACTCCACAACACTATTGCACCATAGGGTCTAACTTCCTTAACCTTGAATGGCCCTGACCATCTTGACTTAACCTTTCCTGGAAACAGCTTCAACCTCGAGTTGTAGAGAAGAACTTGATCTCCTTCTTTGAACTCTCTCTTCAGGATACTCTTGTCATGGAAAGCTTTAGTTTTCTCCTTGTAGATCCTCGAGTTCTCAAAAGCATTCATTCTTATCTCATCGAGTTCATGCAGTTGAAGAAGTTTTTTCTCCTTGGCACTCTTGATGTCAAAGTTCAGTAACTTAACTGCCCAAAGTGCTTTGTACTCAAGTTCTACCGGTAAATGGCAAGCTTTCTCATACACAAGGTTGAAAGGTGTGGTCCCAAGAGGAGTTTTGTAAGCTGTCCTATAAGCCCAAAGTGCATCATCAAGCTTATTAGACCAATCCTTCCTTGTAGCCCCCACGATCTTTTCCAAAATGGATTTGATCTCTCTGTTAGAAACCTCAACTTGACCACTTGTTTGGAGATGGTAAGGAGTTGCCACCTTATGTTTCACACCGTTCTTCTTGAGAAGTGCCTCTAGTAGCCTGTTGATGAAGTGAGAACCTCCATCACTGATCACAACCCTTGGAACACCAAATCTTGGAAAGATGGTGCTCTTGAACATCTTGGTTACAACCTTGGCATCATTAGTGGGGCTTGCAATAGCTTCCACCCATTTGGACACATAGTCAACAGCTACTAGGATGTACTTTTTCCCATAGGATGATGGGAATGATCCCATGAAGTCGATATCCCACACATCAAACACTTCAACTTCAAGGATTGGATTTTGAGACATCTCATTCCTCTTGGTGATATTTCCTCTTCTTTGGCACGAATCACACCTTGAAACGAAGTCTTGTGTGTCTTTGAACATATGCGGCCACCAGAATCCACCTTGTAACATCTTTGCAATAGTTTTAAAGGTGGCAAAGTGGCCACCATAGGATGACCCATGACATTGTGTAAGGATCCCATCAACTTCTTCATTTGCCACCACTCTTCTATAGAGTTGATCTTTGCAGAGAATGTAGAGGTAAGGCTCATCCCAGTAGTATCTCTTCATTTTCTTGTAGAATTTCTTCTTGGCATAGCCCACAAGATTCAACGGCTCTTTTCCTGTGGCTAAATAGTTCACCAAATCAGCATACCAAGGTTCATTCTCCTCTATTGCCTTTACTTCTTCAAGCTTCCTACCGGTCTCACAAATTGCTATCACTACTCCAATAACCATGATTTGCTCTTCTGGCAGCCCTTCATCGATAGGAGCACCACACTCCACCTTCAGCCTGGACAAGTGATCAGCTACACCATTTTCAACACTTGGATTGTCTCTGATCTCGAGGTCAAACTCTTGAAGCAAAATGATCCATCTCAAAAGCCTAGGTTTTGCATCTTTCTTTGCCAATAGATGTCTCAAAGCAACATGATCAGTATACACAATGACTTTAAATCCCACTAGATAGCTTCTGAACTTCTCAAAGGCGAAAACAATGGCTAGCATCTCCTTTTCAGTTGTGGCATACTTCATCTGGGCGTCATTGAGGGTTTCGCTCGCGTAGTAGATGACATGAGTCTTGCCATCTTTCTTCTGCCCCAACACTGCTCCTACAGCGTAGTCGCTGGCATCACACATGATCTCAAAAGGGAGATCCAATCAGATGGCTGAACAATTGAAGCACTCACAAGTTCACTTTTCAGCTTTGTACAACAAAGATTTTGATGCCAGCAATCTGGTAAGTGGCCTGGCAATCTTAGAGAAATCCTTGATGAACCTTCTATAGAAGTCAGCATGCCCCAAGAAGCTCCTGATATCCTTTACTGACTTTGGTGGGGCTAAACCCACCATCACATCAATCTTGGCCTTGTCTACTTCGATCCCCTTCTCTGAAATCTTATGGCCCAGCACAATCCCTTCTTTCACCATGAAGTGACATTTCTCCCAATTCAACACAAAGTGTGTTGGTGTCTTCACATCTTTGTAGGACCCTGCACAAATTTGACAAACAAGCAGGAAACGAAGATCCATAGACAGAAAAGTCATCCATGAACACCTCCACAACGTCCTCAATTAGATCAGAAAAGATTGACATCATTCACCTTTGAAAGGTGGCTGGAGCATTACATAACCCAAATGGCATCCTTCGATAGGCAAAGGTACCATAGGGACATGTGAATGTCATTTTCTCTTGATCACTGGGATGTATGGGTATCTGGAAAACCCCCGAATAACCATCAAGAAAACAGTAGAATGGATGGTTAGCAAG
This sequence comes from Moricandia arvensis, assembly GCA_905132765.1. Classification (NCBI taxonomy): domain Eukaryota; kingdom Viridiplantae; phylum Streptophyta; class Magnoliopsida; order Brassicales; family Brassicaceae; genus Moricandia; species Moricandia arvensis. The sequence continues at coordinate 28,509 of CAJHQP010004340.1, read as the reverse complement.
TCTCTCAAGCATCTGATCAATAAATGGTAATGGAAAATGATCCTTTCTAGATGTAAAGTTCATTTTTCGGTAACCAATACACATCCTATGACCAGTGATAGTTCTTGTTGGTATCAGCTCATCTTTGTTATTTTTAACAACGGTGATACCACCTTTCTTTGGAACCACATGCACAAGAGATACCCATTTAGAATCTGAAATAGGGTAAATCACACCAGCATCTAAGAGTTTAAGAATCTCTTTCTTTACAACATCTTTCAAGTTAGGATTTAACCTTCTTTGATGCTCTATAGAAGTCATTGATTCATCCTCAAGATGTATCCTATGCATGCACAAAGTAGGTGATATCCCTTTGATATCATCAAGTGAGTAACCTATTGCTTTCCTAAATCTTTTAAGTGCTGTTAAAAGTTTAGATAGCTGAGATTCAGTAAGTTCACTACTCACAATGACAGGATACGTTTCATTGGGTCCAAGGAATGAGTACCTTACACCTTGGGGAAGAGATTTTAGCTCCACTTTAGGTGCTTTGAGCTCGCTCCAGTCATCTTCCTTGACATCCTCTTGTTGAGTGACCAAGGCTTCTTGATGAGTCGCCTTTGGTAGTGCCTCGTACTGTTTCTCACTAGTAACACTCTTGTGCGAATCCAACATCAACCCATAAGCAGTGCTCTCAGCATTCTCATTCACTTCGACCTCTCTATCTATCATCAGGGCATGCTGTAGAGAGTCCTCTAGTGATATCTCTTCAAGGAGCTCATCAGCAAGAGCATCCATCTCTTCGACGTAGAAGATTTATCCTTGGACAGTTGGTTTCTTCATGATCTCTTTGATGTCAAAGTGCAGCGTGTACCCTTTTCCCAGCTGTAGATCAATCGTACCATCCTTCACATTAATAATAGCTCCAGCTGTAGCTAAAAACGACCTTCCAAGGATCAAAGGATCTTGAGCTTCCTCCCCCATCTCAAGCACCGCAAAATCTGTAGGGATCTCATAGTTTCCAACCTTCACAGGGAGGTCTTCCAAGACACCTACATGGTACTTCACTGAACGATCAGCCAAAACTAGGGAGAGTCTACACTTCTTGTACTGAGTGAAACCCAGCCTCTTCGCAACAGACAACGGCATTAAGCTGACACTAGCTCCCAAATCGCAGAGACTTCTTTCAAATACCATAGGTCCAAGAGAACATGGCAATGTGAAGCATCTTCGATCCTTTAACTTCTTAGGAACAACAAGCCTCTGGATGATAGCACTGCACTCATGAGTAAGGATCATCATACCCTCCATCTCTTTCTTCTTTGTAGCTACAACATCTTTCAGGAACTTGCTGTATTGAGGAATCAGCATGAAAGCATCAATGATGGGCATTGTGATTTGAACTTCACTCATTTGCTTCTCAAACATAGCCTTGTATTTCTCTAGCAGCTGCCTCTTGAATCTTATAGGGAATGGAAGTTTGGGTTCATAAGGAGGAGAGACAAAAGGCTTATCATTTGTTGGAGCAGCAACTTCACCATCTTTAATTGACTTCTTCTCTTCTCCAACCTTGCCTTTACCCTTGGCTTCCACAATCTTCTCTAAAATCTCATCATTGATCTTCTCATCAACAAACAAAACTTCATCATCTATGTTGACGGCCACCCCCTCACCTAGTTTCTCAGCATCCTTGGTGAGAGCTTTAGGAGATAGTTGTTTCCCACTCCTGAGTGTGACAGCCTTCATAGTTTCTTTGGGATTCTGCTCAGATTTTCCTGGTAGTGACCCTTGTTGGCGACTATGGTTAGAGCTCATTGAAGCAAACTGGTTTTCCAAAGCTTTGAACTTGTTGTTGAGCTCATTGTAGATTCCTTCAATTTTTGCATGCAAGTTCTTCAGCTCATAGCCAACATGCTTCTTACTTCTATTCTGAGACTCCAGGATCTGTTTCAGTGTTGTTTCCCTGAAGAACAGAGGTGGAAGGGTTAGCTTGTTGTGGAGAAGATTGGTTCCCTTTGTTGGAGAAATCAGGTGGAGGTTGCTGAGACTGGTAGTTGCCCTGTTGGTTGTTCTTATTCTGATATCCTCCTTGTTGGTTGTTGGGATAGGATTTTTGTGGGTAGTTGTACTGGAAGTTAGGCTCTTTTCTGTACCAACTACAGTTGTTGTTTATGAAACACAACTCTTCTTTTCCTTCCAAGCCATCAACCTCATTGACTGTATGTGGTTCTTCCTGCTTTGTGTTACCCACATCTTTCACTTGTTCTTGTGTGGCTTTTTCAGCAATGAGGAGGTCGATCTTATCTTTCAAAGCTTTAATCTCCTTCTGCTTATCGTCACCCCTACTGACTCTGTCGTGTTCTGCACTGTAGACTGCATCACTCTTCACCATGTTGTCAACCAGCTCCTCTGCATCTTCCTCAGTTCTACCCAAAAAGAACCCATTGCTTGCAGTGTCCAATCTGACTTTATACTTAGGAAGAGCACCTCTGTAGAACGTGCTAAGCAAGCTCTCCTTAGTGAAACCATGATGTGGGCACTTAGACTGGTAGCCTTTAAATCTCTCTCAGGCTTCACTGAATCCTTCCAAGTTCTTTTGCTGGAAACTAGAGATCTCGTTTCTCAGCTTGGCAGTTCTGGAGGAAGAGAAGAATTTCTCCAAGAATGCTCTCTTGCACTCATCCCAAGTAGTGATGGTTTCACTGGGTACAGTCTTCTCCCACTGACGTGTTTTATCCCCTAAAGTGAAAGGGAAAAGCTTGAGCTTAAAAGTGTCTTCGGACACACCATTAGTTTTTGACAAACCACAGTAACTGTCAAACTTGTCCAAGTGATCAAATGGGTCTTCTACAGGCAAGCCATGATACTTGTTGTTCTCTATCACATTAAGGAGTCCAGGTTTGACGTCAAAGTTGTTGGCCTCCACTGGTGGAGCACGGATGCCCAACCTCTGACCATTAACATTTGGACGGTCATAAGCACCAATGGAGCAAGCTTGTCGGGGTGGGTGAATTGGACCTTTTGGTCCATTGTTACCACCTTGTGGTAGAGGGTTGTTATTGTTGTTTCCGTTTGGTGAATCCATGTCAATATTCAACTCATGTGGCTGAGCGTGTTGCTCTTCTTGTCTTCTCTGTCTTGAGATTTCTCTTTCGTAAGCCCTAATATCTGAAACTCATGAAACTAGGTTTGTTGTGCCCTTGCTCCTCAAGTTCATATACCTGAAATTTCAAAAAGAGGTGAAGACAGAGAATCAGTAACGAAATAAAAGAAAAATGACTTAGTCTCAAGCAAGTGACTAAATTTCAATGTTCCTAATCAACTTAGAATTTGGCAACAGTGTCAATTTGATGTTAGGAGTTTTCAAGGCTCCTAAGGCAAATGTTGTAGTATAAGAGATTGTCGAACCATTTCTGAGAGATATAATAGCACCGAGAATGCAAGTACTAGCTTAATCTAAGTGCGATCATGTGATTGATTGGGTTTTGAATTACTATTAAGATTAAAATGCAATAACAGAACACTAAGTGCGATAAATTAAATAGCTTTGACAATTAAGAATAAAGAGAACTCATGGGTAAAGGGAATTAGACCTTGGGTGATCAAGATTCGAACTAAAGATGACGGGTGAACGATTAAACTATCAACCTTAAGCCTAGACACAAATCTAAACAAACTCTATGTCTAGATGAATGTTCATTTACTAACATAACTCAAGCATCAAATGTCTTCGGTTGAATGTTATGGAAGTAATCATTAAGAATAAGTCTACTAGCCATTTTAACACCTTTAACAACAAGTGTCTTTGGTAAAGAATGTTAAAAGCTTAGGAAAGTTGACTCAGGCATTTCATCAAACACCTTGTGGGTGGGAAATGCCTAAAGATCAACCCTTGAGTGGCCAACTCAAAAGATGCATTACGATTACCCTACTAGCAAGGAACAAGAGAAATCTACACTGAAGCATCCTAGATCTAACCTAATCACCCTTAGTCTCCCTAACCCATGAATTCAAAGGTGGTACTCACTAATCATCATGATTCCTCTTAAACCCATTCTGGATTCAAGCTTAATCATGTAGATAATGGAATGAACAAGTAACAACAACAGAATAATGAAACAATGATCTTAGAAGATGAACTTTCCGAAAGGTTTTTCTGTTTTTCTTCAAGAACAAAAGATAATATGCCTCCCACAGCTTACAGAGGTACTTAACTTAGGTTTAGAAAAATGTAAAACAACGAAACAAAATGACCAAAAGGTCCTTAAAATAACTTGAGTTTCGTCTAAACAGGGACACGCAGCGACTTGGTCACATCGCTCCGGAGGGGTCGCTGCGGGTGCTTCTCTTCGTGGCTCGATCTGCGAGCGACCTCTTGCCGTCGCTCTGGAGGTCGCTCCAGTTGGGAGCGACCTGGTATGGTCGTTGTGGGCAGGTCGCTCCAAGGTCTTCCACACGCTACAGAGTGACACGACGCCGAGCGACCATCGTACCTTGCTGTAGAGGTCGCTGTGGATGGGAGCGACGTGCTGAGGTCGCTCTGGCATGTAGTTCCATCTCCACTTGTCCTATGATCACCTTTGACTCCCTTTTTTAGCTCCAAAATCCTCCAACCATCTTCAAGAACTCCAAGGATACTCCAATACCTAATAAGAACTCATGTATGCAAAATACAACCTAGAAATGACTAAATCCTAGTCTATATGATCAAAATGCATATGGATGAATGGATAAAGCAATAGAAATATGCAAGACATCAGCGACATACCAAGGTAGCTCCCAGCCAGAGCGACCTCCTGGAGCGATTACCCAACGTCCCTGCGCGTCATTTGCTTGGTCGAAACTTAATATTTTCCAGGGACCTTTTGGTCATTTGTCTTGATTATTTACACTTTCTAAACCTAAGTTTAAGTACGTTGTAAGCCGTTTTCTGGACAGTTAATCTTTGTTCTGGAAGAAAAATACAAAAACCTTTCGGAAAGTTCATCTTCTAAGATTATTGTTTCATTGTTCTATTGTTGTTACTTGTCTAATCCATCATCTACATGATTAAGCTTGAATCCAATATGGGTTTAAGAGGAATCATGATGATTAGTGAGTAAATCACTATTGAATTCATGGGTTAGGGAGATTAAGAGTGATTAAGCTAGATCTAGGATGTTTTAGTGTAGATTTCTCTTATTCCTTGCTAGTAGAGTATTCATAATGCATCTTTTGAGTTGGCCTCTCAAGGGTTGAGCTATAGGCATTTCCCACCCACAAGGTGTTTGATGAAATTCCCGAGCCAACACTCCTAAGCTTCTAACATTCTTTACCAGGGACACTTGTTGTTAAAGATGTTGTAATGGCTAGTAGATTTGTTCTTAATGATTACTCCCATAACATTCAACCAAAGACATTTGATGCTTGAGTTATGTTAGTAAATGAACATTCATCTAGACATAGAGCTTGTTTAGAATCGTGTCTAGGCTTAAGGTTGATAGTTTAATTGATCACTCGCCATCTTTAGTTTGAATCTTGATTACCCAAGGTCTAATTCCCTTCACCCATGAGTTCTCCTTTATCTTAATTGTCAAAGCTATTTCATTTATCACACTTAGTGTTCTGTTATGCATTTTAATCTTAGTCATAATTCAAAACCAATCAATCACATGATCGCACTTAGATTAAACTAGTACTTGCATTCTCGGTGATTTTATATCTCTCAGAACTGGTTCGACAATCATTTATACTACAACATTTGTCTTAGGAGCCTTGAAAACTCCTAACATCAATTATTTTGTAACTCTTTTGTTTATGGTATGTTTAATGATTATTATGTGTACTCCTTTAATTATGAATTATTTTGAAAATTTTAAAAGTTGTTAATGTGAATAATTATTAAATATGTTGATGTCTACAATATTATTTTTCAAAAGTGTTTGACATTATTGAAACTTCATAACAAAAAACATTTTAACCATACTACCCAAAATAACATAAATATTTAGTCGAATTTACTACAAACTAAGAGAAAAACTTCTCTTAAAAAACTTGGTCAAATTCACCAAAGATAACACAATACATAATTCTCACTAGAAAAAATTAAGTTTTCTTTGAAAAAACTTCTGGAGAAGTCTTCTAAGGAAAGATTTCTCCAAAAGTCTTACCGGAAGCGGGAAATTTAAGCGGAAAATGAAAATTTAAGCAGAAAACTTAAATTTTAAATTTCATAAAAATTAAAAATATATCTTAAGATATAAAAAGACACATTAAACCACATGGCTTGATATTGTTGAAGTTACTTGTCACTTTTGAAATTTAGAAAATATATATTGAAGTTACTTAACAAATTTTACAAAAACGAACGTAGCAGACTTTCATTTAAGTCTTCTCACGGAAAACTTCCCTGTAAGTCTTCTCTGTTTAGCTAAAAATATTAATAAACATGAATGTTTGTAGCCTCATAATTATCACCAATTAAGTTATGAATTTCACTTAAAAGCCACAATATTGACTAATACACATGAAGTAACAAGAAAAAAAAACAAAATTCATTTTACGTTTTGAGAAAATTGAAGTTTAATAAAGATTGACGTAGAAGACTTCTTAGGAAGTCTTCTCACAAAAGACTTCTTAGGAATTCTTTTCACAAAAGACTTCTTAAGAAGTCTTCTAAGAGTCTTCTCTCAGAAGACATCTTAAGAAGTCTCCTATTTAGATCATTTTTGCAACTGCAAATTTATGAAGGAAGACTTCTTAAGAAGTCTACTCTACAGAAGACATAGAAGTTTTCCTTTGTAAATATTGGCTTACTTTGAGTTTTCTCGTAAATAATAATATTTTTAATATTAATTGTCAATTGCAAAACTAACATATGCATTGACCAGAAGACTTCTCTTAGGAGAAGACTTCTACATAAGTCTTATTAACAAACAAATCTGAAAAAAATCAATTTCGTATCTTGAACCTGTGAGATGACTTGTTTAGCTTCTCTAAACTCGTAGAACTTCACCAATATTGCTACCAACTAATGATCAAGAATCATGAATTTCAATATCTCTATGAACCTAACAAAGTTTGAAATCAAATTCTTGAATTTTTGGATGAACTTTGAGAGAAAATGAAAGAGATGTGGTTTGTGTGAATAACAAATGAGAAAGAATAGGAAAAATTGATTTTTGTGCATTAAAAGCTTCAAATTGGTTGTTCATGGTGGCTAGTGTATTGATGATAATGACAATACTGTAAATATTTGATGAATATGAAGATGATATAGTAAAACACTCATATAAAAAAAATAATGGTATTTTCGTGAATAACTCAAACATTTAGGGAGAATACGACAAATGAAAGTTCTAAAAAATTGATGGGTTAGTTTTGCATTTGACTTCATATTTAACTTCAAATTTTGAATCACTTTACAGAAAAACTTTTTAATCTACTAATATTAAAAGTGCAATAAGCTCAACATCTAGAGTGTCCACATCATCTAATAAAATCAGCCAATCATAAAAGAGGTTTTGACATGTCATTCAAGTTATTTTTATCATTTTTTCAACATCGAAAACTTATAAAAAACCCAACATAGAGGCTTTAACTAAATAATAACAGTTAATTTAAAAAAATAAAAAAAATTATAAAAACAAATAAAGATAGTTGTAATTTTATAAAGTTTTAATGAAAAATATAATAGAATTTGATTAAAAATGTTCTTAAAACTTCTGATAAAACATTTTATTGTATATGTCCAAATTATACAAAAGTAGTCACTATTTATAGATCATCAAAAATTATAAATTTTGATAAAATGTAATAAAATAAATTAATTATTATTTTGTTGAATAAATGACTTATAATAAAGAAGGTGAATATGAAAATTCTAAATAACATCAACAACCAATAAAAAAGAAACACAAATTGTTGTGGATCCCATCTTTTTGACTTTCAACATGTTCAATAGATTCAACAACAAAAAATTCACGTAATATTTTTACTTTTTTCAATAGTCCAACTGTGAAAATTCAACAGTTTAAAAAATATTCAACAAGTCCATTGTAATTAGTCTAATAAAAGTGGTTCTTACATCACTAGAAACAAATTCGACAGTGATCTCTTAGTGAGGGGGTCCGCTGGCAAATTGTTTGCACAAGAGATAAACAAAAAGAAAAATATAGAGAAACGACACTCTATTTATTATTTTATTTTTTTATCAAAATTTGTTAATGAATCAACATAAGTGTGAAAATAAAGTATATAATTAGTTTTACAGTTATTACTTTTTAAATAATATTTTTTGTAAATTTATACACTTTAAATTTAGAGTTAAACAAAAATTGATGTTAGTTTTGAAGGTTGTTATACATACGGGCATGAGTCATGAAGATATTATAGTTAGTGATTCATATAGATTATAAATAACATAAATATTTTCTAATACTATAATTTTGATCTTAATTGTAAGTGAAAAAATGCAAGCTTAGTCATGTTGATGGTAGATAAATTGTCTCATAAAGAGTAACAACACATTATTTTATGAAAGACTACTACTTGCATTAAAATAAAAGTGGTTCTTACATCACTAGAAACAAATCCAAAAATGATCTCTTAGCGAGGGAGTTCGCTGGCAAATTGTTTGCATGCATGATAAACGAAAAGGAAAATACAGAGAAACGACACTCTATTTATCATTTTATCTATTTTTGAAATTTGGTAGTGACCCAACATAAGTGTGAAAATAAAGTATAGAATCAATTTTACAGTTATTACTTTTAAATAATGATCTATGTAAGTTTATACACTTTAAATTTATTGTTAAACAAAGATTGATGTCAGTTTTGAAGGTTGGTATTTATACAAGCAGCAATCATGAAGATTTCATAGTCAGTAGTATTACATACAAATTGTAAACACCATAAATATTTTCTAATACTATAATTTGAACTAAATTGTAAGTGAAAAATGTAAACTTAGTGATTTAAAGTAAAAATAAATCAATTGTGATTAATAATATATTTTCATAATAACCTTAATATGTAAGATGAAAAAATATTTGGATAATAACAAAGGTTTAACAACAAATTTATTCATTTCACATTTGTTCATTATCCCATACATATTTTAAATAGTAAAAACAATAAATTGTGAATTTTACTTATATTTAATTTAATTTACAAAATTATATTCAATTTACTATTTATATTTTTTATAACATAAATTTAATCTATGTTTAATATATATATATATATATATATATATTAATTTAGTCGTATTTGTATAACTCCGGGCGTAGCCCGGGTAAAATCTCTAGTATATGTAAATAGACTAAATTATACAATCTGAATAATTAAAATTATTGTCATATATTTTGTCATCTTTCAGGATACAATCGTGATAAAGCTTTCAATTTTGAAGTTTTTATGTTCTAAGCTTTTGTCTTTGAATTCAGTTTTGGTTACTCTAGTTTATTTGCAATAAATTTGATTATTATTATAAACATATATCTATTTTTTCATTAGATATATAAGATTGTATGGTGGGTGTGTTGATAATTATCCGCAGTGAGAATTTTTTGATTAGATTCTCTCACCAAAAAAAATAATATTATAATAAAATATTGTTTTATAATTCATATAAAAGGTTATCTTTTGTATAAATCACCAAAAATTCTCTCACCATAATATTTTTTTGGTAAGCATAAAAATATTTTTGGGTTTTATATTTTTTGGGAGTTATATGCTTTTATTCACAGATTAGCGTCAATATTACAATCAAGTTTAATTTATATAAGAAAGTTCTAAAAACACGTTATAATGTTTTCATACTACTGTTATTTTGAAACTTAAATTAAAAAAAAACACATTTGTCTCATACATATAGATTTATCTTAGCATAAATATAATAATATAATAATATTTTTATTACTATATTTTAAACTTATCTTTTATTTAAAATATCTAGTTTAGAATAAAATGTCTTTTTCACATATAATAAAATGTACTTTCCACAAAATAATCAAACTTAATTATAAATAGGATATATTTTCAAATTATCCTGATACATTTTATATCTCAAACGCTTAAACTGTCAACATAATATTTTTTTAATTTGAATTAGCGGCTAAGAGAAAACGTCGAAACCTAGTTAATTTCAAACAAACTATTAATGTACAACACGTCATCCTTACAAAAAAAAATGTAACTCGAGAAATCTATATTCTAAATTGAATTGGAGGAGTACATGGATACTGTTATAGCTACAATATATGAAACGTTAAATCCTATATTGGGTTAATTCAAATACATGAATGTACAATAGGTTATAGGCCATCCAAAAAAGTATATATCATGGGCCAAAATGTGGACATTTAAATGGGTTCTTAGGAAGATATGTGGACTGTGCTAAATGTAGTAGAATCGAGCATTTGTAATTTGAACATTTGTGGAAGATATTAAACTGCAAAGTATAAAAAAATTGGGTTTAGGATTTAGCCCAGACGATAAAAAAGATAGAAGTTGCGGTTTCTCATTTTTGTTTCTTATCCCAAATGTTTGTAACATTGAAGAATTAAACTATATACATAAACGTACTTTTAACATAAAGTATTCTTTACATGTCTTTTATTAAGTAAGAAATACTTAACAACTACGTATATGCTTATCCTACAATTGATATAAATTTTGTCACTACTGAAGACATCCTTCTTTTACTTTAGTTATATTTATTCTATTAAAATTGAAGTACAAAACAACATTTGCATAGATGAAAGCACAAGTGGGGTGGGCTGGATTTTCCATCTGCAAGATGGATCGACTGATCTACTTGGACTACAGGGTAGCCATAGAGCAATCTCACCATTACATGCAGAACTCCATAGCTTGATATGGGCTTTAAAATGCTTATCTCGCGACCAACGGTATTGTAACTATTTTGTGACCGACTCACAAGAACTGGTCAAAATGATTAATTCACCAGAAGATTGGCCGGCCTTCGCAGCTGAACTGAGTGAATTTCAACCCCTATGGGAGACTTACCAAGGCGCCAAAGTGGTCTACGAGGCCAGAGCCAACAACACTAAGGCGGATTTTCTTGCTCGACAAGCTCGGCTAAGGAAGCGTGTTTTCTCCTATGTTAGCACGTCCATCCCCTACTGGCTGGATTCAACCAACTCGCCTTTCGCTCTTTCGTACTAAGAAACATCTTTGTACCTCTTTCGTGGAAAAAAAAAAGTGGTCTTTTTACAGATTTTCATTTTTTAATTAATTCTAACAATTTTATTTTTGTATTTTTTAAATAATTCGACAGCATTTATTACAAAGGTACAAAACAGAACTTATATATTTTATGTGTGTTTATTATATCTTTTACATTTTTTTCATTCTTTTCAACTACTTAATTAATTCTCTTTACTATAATAATTCAAGAACATTTATTTTATATGTTAGCTATTATAATTCGACATGGCTGAATGAAATTGCTCCACTTCTTATAAATTTCAAAACTATTAAGAATTTTTTTTATTTTAGTTAGACACGGGCATTAAGGGTACAGATCGTTTCTTTCGGATATCGTTTTTTTGGGTTTTGAAATTAAACTCTGTTCGGATATAATAAATTTATGGGTGGATTTCGAGTCAGATCCTCTTTGATCCTGGTATGTCCGGTTCGGATGTATAGAAACCTAAAATAACCAAATAATCAATGTATTTGAAATGGATTTAAATACTTGTACCAAAGATAACTATATTACCCGGTTTGGTTCGAGTAATTAGTATTCAAACTAAAATAACCAAAGTAACTATATTACTCAATTAGATTTGGTTTCAATTTTGATGTATAGGAACCTAGAAATTTTAAACATCAATATATAATTAGCTATATGATGACACATGTAAAATATATAACACTAAACATAAAAAAAAAAGAAAAAATATCAATTTATAAATAAAAAATTCAAAACCGATATCCACACGGATGTGCAAGTCACTCTCTAATTGATATCTTAAAATACAATTGTGATTCGTTAAGTAAATCAACTGTTGTATCATCCAAAAAAGAAATAAGAATTTAAGCAAAAGGAAAAAATGCTAGGCAGAGAACATGTTGTTTTTAATGTAGCTCCCAAGGGGGCGCCGCGTCCACATCTTGCCAGCAGTGCTGTGTAAAGGCAAGGCTTAAGCACAAATAGTAGATTACTTATCTTCACATATTATCTACTATTTCAAGAAACAGAATCCTCTTTTTTATCTTTGATAAATCAAAACATCCTATTTCAAAGACGCTAGATCGAAAAGTACAAATGATCTATTTTTTATTTTGTCTGATACAAATGTGTTATTCAGATAAGAAACAGATTGCGAATAATGAAGCAAATATGTTTGATATTTTCTTTTCCAGATAATTATGTTCTTATCTAAATATATACAGTTTTAAAATAACAAATTCGTATGAGACGATTCTTTTCTCAGAGTTTACAACATCAAAATATATTTATTTGTTGGCCAACAAAACGAAAGACACTTTAATACACTACAAGAAAACTAAGATGGTATTTTTGGTTTCTAGTTTATACCCTATTGTTACCCTTTCAAACCAGCGAGTGACAAAAGAAGAAAAAATCCTGTTAGGATGCAATCACAGCAAAACACGTGGAGGGTGGCGATTAGATCGACCAAGTGAAAGATATGCAAGTTTTGTCGAAATCTATGCGCAGATATCATGGGACCCACTTTAAAATCTGACGTGGCAAAAGGTAGAGTTTGATATAGATTCTCTAAAAAGGCAAGTTGATAAAGTGTACAATGTGGCAGCGACCTACGGAACCTTTTTGTTGACATCCAATGGTTTACCGACACGTTGTTGAATCCAACCTTCCTTAGCTTTTCCTTATCCACACGTACGAACTAACTGGTCGGAGTCCTGATCATGCAGAGTATACTGATCACATCCAATTAAGTCTCTTTGATAATAATTTCTACATTATTGTCTTTTTATTATTCTCTCCGTTCCAATATAGATGATGTTTTAGAGACATTTTGATGTTTCAAAATAGATGATGTTTTGATATTTTATATTAATTTTAATTTTATTGAAAATTATGTGACCAATGATATTTTATACTTCTAATTAAGAATTAGTTAAATTAATTTTGATTTATATTTTCAATGTTACTTTTTTTTAAAGTAATGTATGCTTTAATTCTTGTGCATACATCAAAACATCAAGTATTTTGGAACAGTGGCGGATCTAGACCTAGAATTGAACAGGGGCAAAACTATGAAACACTATCTATACCTTTATAATTTTAATTTTTAACAGGGACAAAATTAAAAAAACTGTATAAAACTATACTAAAATTACAAACTCATGGTGGGCAGCTGCCACACCCACACTCTATGTAGATCCGCCCCTGTTTTGGAATAGAGGGAATATTAGATTTTGGGGGAAAAAAATCAAAAACCAAACTATCTAAATGACAACTTTCTCGAGAGATGAATACTAGTAAATAAAAAAAGACATTTCTTCATTCATCTCAGACTCACACAAAAAACACCGGCTTCTCTATTGATCTCAAAGTTCTAAAAAACAATCTAGGTGGTGCTTAACGACAAATCAGTCTGGACCGAAGCGACTTTCATAAAATTTGATATATACGATTCAAGTCGGTCTAAACTATTATAAATTAATTTAAATCATTTAAAATCAATTTAAACCGATTTACATTAGTCTAAATTTATTAAATTAAGTAATAATGTTACAAATCCACAAATTTGTTTAATTTCAGTTTTTGTATATTTAATTTTAAGAATTTATTAAGACAATTTTATAATTAAAGGTGATGACTAAAATATCACATATAAATATAAAATATATAAAAAATATATCAATAATTTGTTGATATCTAGACCTTACTTAGACACCGAATAATTTTCATAGTCGCTAGTTTTCTACAAAACGTTTAATTATCGCCTAGTGATTTTTGGAACATTGGTTGATCTAAAATGTATAATTCGTGTACAAAATTAGGTACCAAAAATGACTTTCTAAAACTACGAGTTGGTTAGTTATCATTGTTATAGTTTTTTTTTTGCCATCTAAATATTTCCATTGATCATCAACAGTATTACAACATATTATTACAATACCAGACCAAACACCAAGACCTAAAGACCAAAGCAGTCTATGAAACATGCCCCTCAAAAAACATTTGACAACCATCTAGGGGAACCCCTAGCCACATATGACTGAAATCTATCCCCAGTCATAACGCTGTTAGCAATTAACCGAGCACCTATATTGGCATTTGATGATTCAAACAGTACCCGCCATTCCAACAACTCCCCAAGCAAATGTTTGAGTTCCATAACTTTATACTTGAAGGAAGGCCAAGCTTTTGGTCTATTAATAGCATTAACCAACATCCTCCCTTCAAATGCAAAGTAAACTCTCCAACACTTGTGGGAAATCATACTCTCCACCGCCCACGCCACACTTAAAAAGTAAGCTTCATCTTTTGTCCAAACTCCAGTGAAAGATCGTCGACTATGAAGTAGAACCGTGCCTCCCACATCTCTTAGAACCCAAGCAGCACCAACCTCCTTTTTCTTCTTCGACCATCTCATACCAATGTTACATTTAACAACCCCGTCTGGTGGGGGATACCATATGTTTGTATGAGATAAATCATTAGTGCTACTTTCTCCTACATCCTCACACTCCATTTCCTGTGCCAAAAACCACATATTAGCTTCCTCCATTGCTTTTTTCCACGTTTGTTCTCCATCATACAACAACCCTTCAAACAACAAAGAGTTCCTGTTCTTCCATAGGTACCAAAGGATCCATGGGAAAGCCTTCGTAATCCATCTTATCTCTTCTAAATTTTTCCATGTCTCCAAGAGATAACTCACATTCACAAATACTGAAGACTCGTCAAAACCTCCCGTGGGGAAAGGGAAACCTGATATAGCCCAAACTTGACGAGACAAAGTACATGAGAATAAGACATGATTTATCGATTCACCATCCATTCCACATGTTTGGCAAACCGAATCACATCTCATACCACGACTTCTTAAAGCATCTAAGACTGATACCGCACCTGATAGAACTTTCCAAAGAAACACCTTCAATTTAGACGGAGCTTGAATACTCCATACCTGCGCCCTTAAAGGATTCAATGACGGTTTCTCTGTTTGATTTCTTATTAAATCCTTCTTGTTCTCAGAGAAAGCCAAGTCGTATCCAGTCTTTACCGAGTACACCCCACTTCTAGTATGCTTCCACACCCAAGAGTCAGGTTCAAACACTGAAGGTTGATTGAGCTCGAGGAATCTTATATCCCTAGGTACAAAAAGTTCTACCAGTTTCCTCCTGCTCTATCTTCTCTTTTGATAATCAATCAAATCTGACACCAGCAGGTTAACATCGAAACATCGTTGTCTTCTTATAGGAGGTCTGCACCTTCCATCCTCGTCCTCCAACCATGGCTCTGTCCAAACCTTTAGGCTCCTTCCATTTCCAATCGAGGATTTCAATCCTTTAACCAAGAGTTCTCTCCCAAAAATAATACTTCTCCAGGCATAAGAGACCTTTCCAGCCAGTTGAACTTTAGTCACGCTCAATTCTCCACAATATTTTCCTTTAAGAACCTGAGACATTAAACAATCATCAAACTGAATAAGCCTCCACGCCTGTTTAGCTAAAAGAGCCTTATTAAAGCACTTCAGATCTTTAAAGCCCATTCCTCCATCTTCTTTCGACAAACATATCTTCTCCCAACTCAACCAATGGATCTTTCTTTTATGCTCGACGTTATCCCACCAAAAAATTGCCATCGCACTGTTTAAGCTTGAGATCACTGTTTTTGGAAGCCTATAGACAAACATGGCCAATACCGGTAGAGCTGACGCCACAACTTTGATCAAAACCTCTTTTCCTCCTTGCGAGAGAGTTCTTGCATGCCATCCTGAAATTCTTTTACTCAACCGCTCCTTGATGTATGAGAAAAGCTTTACTTTTGAACCATTCATGATCTCTGGAAGGCCTAAATATTTTTCCTCACCTCCCTCTACTGCAATTCCTAAAATCTGTTTCACCCTTGACTTATCATTCTCCAAGACCCTCTTGCCAAAGATGATAGACGACTTTGCAGGATTTATTACTTGTCCTGTCACATGTTCATATCTTCTAAGACTAGTCAATAAAGACCCACTTTGTTCCTCATTAGCTTCACAAGCAAACAAACAATCGTCTGCAAAGAGTAACTGATTGACTGATGGACCATTCTCTCCAAACTTGATACCTGAGATTTTTTCTTCTCTTTCCGCTCTAGATAACAAATGAGTGAGACCTTCAGAGCATAGGACAAACAAAAACGGGGACAATGGATCACCCTGTCTCAATCCTCTTTGCGGAATAATCAAACCATGAGGTTGATCATTGATTAAAACAGAATAGGTCACTGAAGATACACACCTCATTACCCAACTGATCCATTTTAAGTCAAACCCGAGCGCACACAACAGAGCTCTGAGATATCCCCACTCCACACGATCATATGCTTTTGACATATCTGTTTTTACTACCATCTTCTGCGAGCTTGAATCTTCTAAAGTTCCCAACGAGTGAATCATCTCGTGCGCGATGGTAATATTGTCTGAGATTAATCTTTCTGTCACAAAAGCAGATTGAGTAGGCGAAATTATTTCCTGTAACACTGGCTTCAATCGCTTTGCCATGATCTTTGAAATGGTTTTGTAGATCACAGAACAAAGGCTTATAGGTCTTAGATCAGAGATAGACTTCGGATCTGGAACTTTTGGAATCAAACAAAGATGTGTATAATTCCACTCTTTTGGTAGAATACCCATCTTAAAAAATCTCTGTACATCCCTAACCACCTGTTCTTCAACTACATTCCAAAACTTTTGAAAGAATAAAGCAGACATACCGTCCGGTCCTGGAGCTTTTGATGGGTTAATTGAAAAAACAGCTTCTTTAACCTCCACCGCCGAGACAGACTTTGTCAATTCATCATTCATCTGAGCAGTGACTTTGGGATACATATCATGGAACCAAGATGTGAAAGGCTGGGGATTGGATGATGTAAACAGATCAGAATAAAATTCTACAGCCACTTCACCCTTTGCTGCCTCAGAGAACACATCTACTCCTTCAGAATTAGCCAATTTCTCAATGAATTTTCTCGCCCGAGCTGCTTTAACGGAATTATGAAAGAAAGAAGTGTTCATATCTCCTCTCTTTAAACACTTATCTTTGCTCTTCTGCCACCAATATGTTTCCTCATCTCTCTGAGCTCTTACCAAATCCCTTTTCAAGAAGTGAATCCGATCAGTTGATGGGGATAGGGAAGACTGTTCGCGCTCCAAAGCAACTTCGGCTTGTTGAATCCTATCTCTCGAGTTTAAATTATTTTGCTTCTTTAGGTGACTTAGAGACTTTCTACAAGCTTTGAGTCTACTCGAGACTGATCGATCACCTCTAGCACCAGCAAATTCCCACGCATTAGCCACATTCTCTTGTACTCCATTGATCTCCAAGAATCTTTTGTCAAACCTGAAACATCCTCTGTATGAGTCTTGAGCTTCAATAAGATGAATAAGTACCGGTCTGTGATCAGAACCTCTCTTATCCAAAAAAAGATTGATTTGAACAAGGGAACTTTTTAAACCACGCCTCATTTCCAAAGCACCTATCCAACCTTGAATGAACCCATGACTTATTTCTCATACCACTCCATGTAAATTCATTACCATGACTCTGCAACTCCTCCAGTTTACACGCCTTCACCATTTGATTAAAAGGAACAAAGGATTCATCTGACCTCCAAGTACCTCCTATCTTCTCTCCATTATGCAAAATATCATTAAAATCACCAAAAACACACCAACTGTCCTTCCTATTTACACCGATCCTGCTAAGCTTTTCCCAAAGATCCATCCTCCTTTTCCATATTGACGGACCATATATACAAGAAGCAAAAAAAGAAACATTCCCAAACTGAACTATACAATCAACCAAGTTCTTATTTACATCCAAAAACTTCATATTTACAGACTTCTTCCAAAAGATTGCAAGACCCCCCGCATGTCCAACCGGATCTACAGTGAAAACTCTATCATATCCGAGCCATACTTGTAAGTCTACTAAAACATTTCTACAGTGCATAGTTTCCATAAGAAAAAGAACCTCAGGAAAATGTTTTCTACGCATTTCCCTAAGGCGGGAAATTGTCAGACCTTGAGGCCTCCCCAAGCCCTGACAATTCCAGCTTATGATGCTCATTTACTCCTCGGCGATCCCTTATGCGGGATCACCCTAGCTTCTTTCTTCTTCACCACGTTTTGAGCCTCCATATCATCTCTAGATCCCTTCCGTTTTAACCCAACATGTTCCCCACTGCCTTCCGGTCCATATAAGTGTTGAAGAATATTTGAACATGTCTCCATGACTTCTTTTTTCTTTCGAATGTAAGGACGTCTTCTTGGTTTAGAAGGTTTCCTAACAATCCCGGATGGTTTAGGAGCCGAAAACTCAAAACCATATTCCGTTGAATTGCCTTCAAAGTCAATAGACGTACTTCTTCTTCCTTGAAATTCTCGAACCGATGAAGGACCCGTCCATGACAATGCAGCAACAGGTTTACTCTGATCTTTATTTACATTCCTCTGTGATAATCGTGAATCCTCCAAAGGTCGGAAAAACATATCCCTTCTATTAGCTCTTATAGCAGATGCCATCAATTTTCCATCCTCTCCACTAGCCTTAGAATGATCTTCCACAGCTGCATTTAGATCGAAATCAAACACTCTTCCTTTCCCTTTATCAACATTCTTCGTAAATTCAGGTGGAGCCTCCAACCTAAGCATCGTCTTCTGACTATTTGGATCTTTCTCTGCATCTGCTACCGAAGACTTGATTCTGTCAATATGAACTAGTTTATCATTCTCCGTTGCCATCAAAAGATACCTCCTCATTTCTTCTAGTACCTCTGAAGATATCTTCCTCCTTCCTGTCACTGAGCATATCCCCACTTGATCTTCTGATAAAACACCATATAAGGGATCTTGCGGTCCAATGATTGCCTCTAGTACAACTTTCTCCTTAAGAATCCTATGTCTTCTTTCAAGAGCTGTATCTTTACGCTTCTTCACAAGTAAAGGACAAACCTCTTTAGCATGATTCAATCTCTGACATTCAAAACATCTTTTTTGGACTCTTTCATAATTGAATCTTACTACAGTTGTCCCTCCTTCCGGTAGATTCACCACCATTGATTTCTTAAGAGGTCTCGAGACATCAAATCTCACTTGAACTCTCACATAATCATGTATCTGTGGCCTTTTTGGGTCAAAAGCTACCACCTTAACTGCGCCAATCCGTTCCCCTAACGCCGTAATTGCTTCTTCTGTATAGTGATTCACCGGAATATTTCTTATCTGAACCCATACGTTGATGAATTGTAGATAATCCTCCGGAGGGTTCTCCACCCATCTTTCAATCGCTAAAGCCCACTCGTTGGAAGTGTGCACCCCCTTCTCCAAGACTTCGAGAAAGTCATGCTCATTATCAAAGATAAATTGAAATTTTTCTTTTGATAAAGCCACTCCGCGAACCTTTCCTTCTTTCTGCCACTTCCTTGGCATGTCATAAATGAGTTTAGACATATTCTGACAGTCTGGATTGAGCATTCTTCCTATTAAGCTTCTAGCATTTCTCTCACACGATCGGAACTGAGGAAGATTTGGCATATCAAACGGTTCATCTTCCTCCTCCAAAGATAAGGCCATCATCGCTTTATCCATTGCATGCCACATCTTGAATTTCTACTGAGAAATTTCTGGAATTTTATGAACACCGACAGAAGATAAGAACAAACCCTTAAAAGATAGAAGATTGATCTGAAAAACTGTCTATTTTGCGGTGCTTCTTTACTACGTGTCAACAACTTTACGACAGCAAGGCTCCACCCACTAAAGAAAAGATCTTTCCGTGAGAGAGAATCTAGGCCCAAACAAGGGATACTTTTAGTTATCATTGTTATAGTAAACACAAAAGGTAAAAAAAATATTATTCTTATTTACTCTAAAAATTTGCCAATCAAGTAAAACCATATTTCCTCTTATTTACACTAATTACTATTTAAACAAAGAAAAACGTACATTCATTATTACTTTAGGTTTGATGAGAATAAAAAAGTTTTTTCATTCTCTTTTCCACTTTATATATTCATCTTATTTTACTTATACCATTCTTCTCTTTTACTCTGTAAATTATCGGTTACAACCTTAAACTATGTTAGATTTTTTTGGTTACCAGTAACTTAAAATAGATTGTGAACATGAGCTTCCACAAAACAAATGATGCCTTATAAATAAATGGAGGCTCTCAACTTTTAGTTGTCTCTTAATCATTACTATTAAATAAAAATTATTTTTTGAATTCACCCCTCACTTTTTAAAGAATAGTACAACTTGTGTCATTAGGTTTTGCCTAAAAATCTCAAACTCATTAAGGGAATATTCTGAAACCAAAATTGGAAATGTGTTGTAATATGAAAAATGAAAAATATTCCCTAACAACTATATTTTCGCCTTCTATAGTCGAAATAACTAGAAAAAAATCTTGCCTACTATATTTCAAAACAACTTACGAATTATATATAGGTATTTTTTTTTTGAAAATTATATCTCTTCTATAATATATGTTGTGTTGGTTTTATTTTAAAGATCTACAAAAATTACATATCACAATATGCATCCCAAATGTGAATAATAATTAGTACTTATTGAGATATTATAAATTGTATTTACTATTAATAAAGTACACGTGGAAAGCTTAACCTGCATTACTGGCTAGCAAAATATGCAATCCCATGAGAGATGTGTTGATTATTAACCCTCAAAAATCAATACTATAAAAACCCTAAACCCTAAAAATATACCATGACATTTGTATATGATACTAATATCGACAATATATAGTCTCATTCAATATATTTCATATAGCAAAACAACCCGAATTTAGTTTCTAATCGACAAAGAATCAAATCACATTCTCACAATTTAGTTACAAAAGAAACAAAACATAGAAGAATTTTCAAAAAACATTTGCCTGATTGGGTAAGTGTTTCCTTTTTCATGTATGTTTCGGGTTAAAATATATTTTTAAATTTTGGGTGTTCTTAGTTTTTTTTTTCTTTTTTTTTCTTGATTTTTATGACTTTTTGATAATTTTATATATTTAACAAATAATAAGGGAAAAAACGATTTTAAAACCCATACGAACGTGGCCGAGTGCCACGTCAGACTCGGAAAGGTTTTAAACGTCTCGATTTGAAATTTGTTACTAAGATAAGTTACGTACGTGTGAGAATTCCTTATATATTATTTGAGAAACATTACAATATTTAAGCTATTCCATGTAACATCTTTACAATAATTTTTTGATCTTAGAGAAATAAGTTGGTCCATCTAAACATATACTATATTTTCATTAAAATAACATAAATATTAATTTTTAATTCACAAAAGATCATTTTTTCTTTAATAAAAGCTACAAAATTACTTTGAGTGACTAAAATATATATGCAAATTAATTATTTTGAATAATAAAGATTTGATAACAATTTATGTATACTCTGTCATTATTTTTTAATTTTATACTATTAAAAATAAAAATCATATTAATCATATAACAGAAAACTAGATTTTTCTGTATATCTTGTATTTTGAACTTCTAAAAATGAATATAAATTACTAAAATTGCTAAAATTTCTACATTAAAATCTTGTGATCAAAGATCTAAAATTTTTGTTATAACAAAATATGATCATAAACCATATGAATTATAAGTCTCATTTAATATATCTATTTTAATATCATTTCAGTTAAATTATATACCATATAAAATAACTATATATTTTAATTTTGAAATTTACATTGGACAAGTATTGACAACTGAATATTTTAATTATGAATTACTAAAACTATTAAAAGTTTCACATTGCATATTTTGTTATCTGACGGTTTAAAGAAATTGTTATAAGTAATTATAAATCATATGAGTAGAAAAACTCATTTTATGGGTAGTCATATTAAAATATTATATATATATATCTATTTAAATATTATTAAAATTTAATTTCTTACCATATAACATAAATAAAAGTGATTGTTTGAATTTATTTACCGTAAAATGATTGTAAAGAAGCAAGAACAATTATTTGAATTCATGTGATCATAATTATACACGTTGGCTTCTCAATTGTTTAATATATAGAATATGTAGAAAAAGTAAAATAAGTAATAATATGTAAAAATAATTTATATGTATAATGTTCATTTCGCATAAGAGTAGAATCGTAACTTGGTATGAGGTACTTTAAATGGTTTGTATCTTTGCCTCTAAAACTAGTCGGGTCTGCCCTGGTGACCCACCCAGATTACTAAAAAAAAGTCGGTCGTATAAAATAATCTAAATGGAACTCAGTTGAAGAAATCATGTTTTTGGGTAAAAAAAGAAGAAGCGCAGTTAAAAAGTTCAACCGTATAAACATATTTTTCCTTCGAGTCTGAAGAGGTATATGCTTTCAGCCCAAAACCTTTTTATTAATTAATTAAAAGAAAGGAAAAAAATGTTTAAGATGCGAATAATACACATAAAAAAGAGATACGAATTATATGAATATTTATGATTATAAAACCCGACCCGGAAATAAAGAGGGGTGGAAAAGGAAAATATCGGAGGCCACATAAACTTGTGGCTGAGAAATGAATGGTGATGCTGACGTGGTACCCCCCTCCTCTTTTATACGGATCTAAATCCCTTCTTTCCACACTTCACCCCCATATCTCCTCCAAAAAATCAAAAAAAAAAACCACAGAGTGAGACAGAGAGAGAGAGAGGAGGAAACAGAGACTGTTACCACAAGCTTTTTGTTTTAATCGAGAAGGAACAAAAAAGCTTGAAAGAAGAAATGATGATGGAAAGTAGAGATCCAGCTATTAAGCTCTTCGGCATGAAAATCCCTTTTCCGGCTGTTTTCGAACCGACGGCGGCGGCGGTTGAGGAGGAGTATAGCGGCGGAGATGATAAATCACCTGAGAAGGTACTGATTGATTCATTATGCTCTCTGCTTTCTTTAAAATGGATCAAGAAAAGAAATTAAGTTGAAACATGTTAATAAAATTAGATGAAAGTCTTAAAGTAGTTTCACTTTTAAGTCTTTGAATCCTCAAACTCACAAATATGTTTTGTTTGAATCTCATTAACTTTAAATCAGATAACCATGACAGAATCCTCTGTTTCGAACTCATCGTCATGTCCAAGACTTTTGGAATCCGATTGAAACTCTCTGTTTTGTTTTCATGTTCTTTGGATCTACAATTTGTGTTATAAGTTTCCTTCAAGCAAAGTAATAGTCTTACAAGATTCTGGGATTTGATGAAGATTATATTTTTTACTAATTAGTTTAAGAATAATTGTTTGATTCTTTCTCTAGAACTTTCTTCATAGATTTTTTTTATTCATTGGTCCATTGCAAGTGTTCTTATTTTAACTTTTTTTTGTTACCTCTCTCTCTCAGGTAATTACAGAGCAAGCCACTCCAGAGTTACTAGAGGAGAAGAGGAACAACTGTAACAATAAGAGTCATAACAGTTCAAATGATTCCAAACCAGAAGCAGGGGACAGAGAGGAGGCCACATCAACTGATCAGATAGAGACCGACGACTCTCCTGAGGACAATCAGCAGACAACAACAGACTGTAAAACCCTCAAGAAACCAACCAAGATTCTTCCCTGTCCCAGATGCAAAAGCATGGACACCAAGTTCTGTTATTACAACAACTACAACATCAACCAGCCTCGCCATTTCTGCAAGGCCTGTCAGAGATACTGGACTGCTGGAGGCACCATGAGGAATGTACCCGTGGGTGCAGGACGCCGCAAGAACAAAAGCTCCTCCTCTCATTACCGTCACATCACTATCTCAGAGGCTTTAGAGGCTGCAAGGCTCAATCCTGGGGGCTTACAGGCGAACACACGAGTCCTGAGTTTTGGTTTAGAGGCTCAACAACAGCGTGCTCCTCCTATGACCCCCGTGATGAAGCTACAAGGAGACCAGAAAGTCGCAAATGGAGCTAGAAACGGGTTAGCGGATCAGCGGCTTGTGAGTGGAGATGACTGCTCAAGTGGATCCTCTGTGACTACCTCTAACAATCATTCAGTGGATGAAACAAAACAACAAAGCTGCAGAGTTGTTGAACCACAAATGAATAAGAACAACAACATGAATGGTTATGCTTGCATCCCGGGTGTCCCATGGCCATACACATGGAATCCAACGATGCCTCCACCAGGTTTTTACCCTCCTCCAGGGTATCCAATGCCCTTTTATCCTTACTGGACCATCCCAATGCTATCACCGAATCAATCCTCATCACCCATAAGTCAAAAGGGTTCAAGTCCTAACTCCCCCATTCTTGGGAAGCATTCAAGAGACGATGAATCTTCAAGAAAGGACAATGAAACAGAGCGGAAACAGAGGAAGGGGTGCGTTATAGTCCCCAAAACGTTGAGAATAGATGATCCTAACGAAGCAGCTAAGAGCTCTATATGGACAACACTGGGAATCAAGAACGAAGGTTCAACTTTGGGAAGCAAAGGCGGTATGTTCAAAGGGTTTGATCAGAAGACGAAGAAGAGTGACAATGATAAAGCTGAGAACGCCCATGTTCTTTCTGCTAACCCTGCTGCTCTATCTAGATCACTCAATTTCCAAGAACGGGTTTAGAGTTATTATATACGTATGTGTATATGTATGATTGTTTGTATATACAGTATTTTGGAGAATGAAGGTTTTGAGAATCATCTCTTTTATTTCTTCCTTGTGACATTATTCGTTTTTAGTCTCTCACTAATCCATCCGGATGTTTTGTACTAGGCCTGCGGTTTTGAATCGAACCAGACTTGTCGAACTGAACTGAATCGAAATTTTTGGTTTTTCGTTCATGTTTGGTTCTGGTTCCTAAACCAACTGACATTTAGAACTTTGATTTGGTTTGGTAACAATGAAAACAGAACATAACCAAATCGTAATTTTATGGTTTAGTTCAATATATTTTTGTTTATGAATTAACCAAAACACGAAATATCCGATCTGGATTAACCAATATAACGCATGCCCATTTTGTACTGTACACTTTCTTATTGCTTTTTTTCCTTGACCTACTTTCTTTTTTTCATTTGTTAAAAATGTTGGAAAAACATTAATGGTAAAAAGTTGACACTGACCGTTGTCGCGTTGGCCAATACAAACCGACACTCATCTGAGTCTTCTTTACTTGTTCTTATCTTGTGAACAGTCTGCTTAAAGGAAAATACTAAAAAAATACAGTGGAGATACAAGTTTTTTTATTAACTAGATTTTTCTTGCACCTACTTAATAAAACAGAAAAGCTCAGCTAATCCTCCAGGCAAAACTGGCCCTGGATAGAAGTTGATGAAGCATATGTTTTAGGGCCGAAAACAAATAAATATATCTTTGAGTTAAATAACTTAACATTTTTTTTAGTTCTTTTATCCAAAAAAAAAACGTTTTTTTAGTTCTACAGGTAACTACGTAATTGAGATCATACATAGTTCTGCAAAACTATGTTTTTAGTATTTTCACTATTTTCCTAAAACAATGGACCAAACAAGTGTTTTTATTTTATTTCTGGACCAAAATATATAAGGTTCAGTCTCTTAATTCTAAAAAATGTATAATTCATAGATGAACCTTTTTCAAATGAAATCCAAAATATAATTTTATATTCGAATAGTAACATATGTTTAATGTTGTAGGATTACTTTACACCTACATCATACCAAAATTAGCATTTGTGATTGTAAATATGCAAATTACATGTAATCTTTAACAAAAAGTTAATTGTGATCTAATGAAAGACTCTATATTGATTGAAATAGTTTACAATAATATCAAAGTAAAGAAATCACCAACTAAATAGCATCACTTATGAGTCTTTTATCCTAAACATTCACTTGATAATCTTTCAAAGATGATTTTACAAACAATATAATATTTGGATTATCAGCTATTGAATATATACATATAAAGTGAATGTTTATGAAATAGCTTAATACACCTTATTCATCTCTCTAGATTACAATTATTTTGAAAGAAGCATATTGTTAGTATTTTGAATCTTTTAGTTCTTATAAAAGTTGAAACAAAGAAAAGTTGAAACAAAGAAAATATTGGATAATTAGATGAGCAATCATGACATGGCCATGCCAGATTTTCTTTATCTTGTTTTTCTCTGTAAGATTTTTTTGCACAAAAATATGTGTCCCTTATAGGTTTTAGATGAACATGTGCCATTCAACATAAAGACGATCGGAATTTAATGTGCTGGAAAAGTTATTTTTATTTGTATTCCCTTTTAAATACTTTTTATATTTTGGATATTGATACTGAAAAGGATGGGCCAATATAATGTATTTTCACGATTTATTTATTGTTTTGTCTGTGCCTTCGAAAGCAACTTAGATATTTCAGACTGTCTAAATAATTTGTAGCCACACATACACTTAAATTCTATTATTTCTGGTTAATACTAAATTCCATGGCACACAATACTATTATCAGTCTTTTTCTTATAACGGCAATATTATAATTCTCAAAAGTAAAAAGTATGTCAAGTTGATTTTTTGCCTTTTTTAATAATACTTTCTTTTTCTGCCTTTTTGCATTTTGTGGCAAAGAAATTTTGTTCAATTAATGTTTTTCCTATCATGCATTAAGATTAATTTTAAAATAAATTTATGGATTCGATATTTCCTTCTTGTTATTTTTTTCACCCAAACGGCTTTTCGTAAATTTGGAAAAACATACAATTTGCCACCCAACCAAACATTGACTACGACAAACGCGTTTCAAGCGCAAACGCACCATTATAGTTGAATATCAATCACATACTGTGGACCTACCTTCTTTTGCTTACGAGCTAGAAGCCTAGAAGGTCTTTTTTTTTGTAGAAAGGGGCTAGAGGGTTTGGAGAATTAGAATGTATTTGCTTTTCGCAAATGGTTCCAAACATGAGGCGATAAGGTCGTTAAGATGCATAGACCAATACACAAATTAATTGAGAAACTAGGAGAAATCAACTTCTTTTCGATGTCTTTATATATCTTATCAAAACATAAACATTACTTTAAACTTAACAAATAGTCATATGTAATATTGTATAAAAACTACTGATAATCTAATAAAAATAACAAAAAATTATTAAAGAGAATTATGTAACATAACATTACACTATTAAACATGTTTCCAAACAATATAGTAATTAAATTTGTCTCCAAACAATATTATACATTAAATCTCACATTTTAACAATTTTCACATTAATTTTAATCTAAATTATTTGATAAAGTTAAAATTTTGGTTTAAACAGCCAAATAACTTATAAAAATTAACTTTTCCAGGTTTAAATACTAAAACTATTTTCGCTTAATATGGAGTAAATTAAATTAACAATTAGTCTATTGTATTTTCATATATATATATAACACATTCATTTTCATATAAAATTAAAGACTGCATATAAATAATATGTTAAAATAAAATTGATATTAAAATAAATTTTATAGCAAAAGGTTTTATATATTAGATTTAAGAAATTCAATTTTATAATAATTTATTACAAAAAAAATTTGTAATACACCTTGAAAGTAAAATTAATTAAGAATGTATATATAATTTTTATATAAATATAAATACAAAAAAATTATATAATATTATCACATACACCAAAATATTTTTTAATCAAACTAGATTTTGTTAAAATATATTCTCGCCACATGTTCGAATCTAGTTATATTTAAAATTGGATACTGAAATTATTTTATATTATTAACTAAAATCCTAACTAAGAGCTTCATCAACCAAAGTATCTAAACAAAAAAAATTATTATCATTTTATTCAAAAAAGAAAGAGATATATCATATCTGCAACTATAAACATTGAGAACCTTATTAGATCCCCATATTCCACTTAGATTTTTGTCATTGGCTCAATCTTTTCACACTTAGTTAAATTAATTAGTTATATTAGATTACCCTATTAGTTCTATACATGTTACATACTGTAAAAGAATTTTCACCCTTGGGGGGCCCTAATCATCTGAACTTTTTTGGCTTTTTGTTCATTCATATAAATGTTAAAAGAATCTATTTTATTGGTTAGGCTCCATAATTGACTACTTTGATTGGCTAGCTAATTTAAATATGGTATGATAAAATTTCGGAAAAACAAAAGAAAATGAATATATGTACTTCTTGGTTTCTTTACAAGCATAACTCAAGATATAGCTGTAAACTAAACGCATTATGTTGGTTGATTATACAGTAGAACGGTATGATACTTTGATTTCTCACTGAAATATAGTATTTTAATATAGATTAAAACATGTCTTTGTTGTATAACTTAGTGATTTAGTTGTACCATTGTATCTAACCATGATA
>CAJHQP010004339.1:0-56572 GCA_905132765.1 Moricandia arvensis | reverse complement strand
CTGTTTTCTTGTAGTGAAGTCGAGGTCTAGGTCTCGGTCCTCGAACGACCTCCACGTCCTCTGCATCACCGAAGATGGCTGATGCTGGAATGGAATAGATGGACGTCTCGTGGTGCGGAATGGCTAGCATAAGCTCTCTCAACAGCAATGGCTTCCTCAACATTCACTGCACGCTCCACAAGATCAGCAAATTCTATGAAACTCTACTGGCTTGAGTCTGCTCCTGATATCCGGACTAAGTCTCCTAAGAAACTTCCGGATAATCATCAGCTCATCTTCCTGGCCAATGCGTACATACTGCCTGAGAGGTGTGGAACTCGGCCTCATATCTCCAAACAGATAAAACCTCCATAAACTAGCTCCATTAACTTAATCTCCAATATGTCTCTTGCTCCGGTGGAAAATACTTTCGAATGAACAAAGTACGGAAGTCATCCCAGTCAGCTGGAAATTTCCAAAACTCCTCTGTACACATAAACAACCATGGATGGCCTCCTTCTCCAGATAGTAAACAGCGCACTTCCTTCTTGAATTCTACCGGACAACGGGTTGCAGCGAAATTCTGTCCGAGATTGCGCAGTCATGCATCAGATTCAAAGGGATCAGTCCCTCTCTGGTAGTGCTTTGTCCCCAAGTTCTTCATGATCATAAAAATCTTCAGGAAGTCCGGATGAGAAGTGGTAGGTATTGGAGCTGGCTGAGCACATTGTGCATTCAGTGCATGTTCCTGTAAACGGATCATCTCGGCCATTAACTCGAGAATAGCTACCAACGCCGGATCTGTCGGAACTGGTCAAATTCTGCTGCGGGTGTTGCTTCAGCATGGACGTGTGGAATATCATCAGCGGCAACAGAATGTGCGGCAGGGTGATCACCAACATGAGCGGGATGATCAGCAGCATGAGAAGCAGGATAATCAGCAGCATGAGCGGGATGATCATCAGCACGGGCAGCAGGATAATCAACAGCACGAGCAGCTAATCATGTACAACATCTACCTGGATGTCTGTATAGTACGGATCAGGTGTCATAGGCATCGGCATCTGAATTTGACGGCTATCATATGATCCCTCAGACGAATCAGACTCAATGATGGTGCCAGAAGGTGTAGCCTCAAAGCTAGGAGTAGAAAGTGGTGCCGGAGTAGATGGCGGTGAAGAGTCTGGAGATGATGAAACAAGTATCGGTAGATATTAGCTCCACCACGTCGTGCCCCTCTTGGTGGCATCTGCAGCGAAATTTCATGGTAAGTTTCTACCCAGTTCTATCTATTTATAAAAGAAAGAACAAACCAACATATCCTAGTTATCCTTGCGACACATTTTTGACTCGAAAAATATTTGAAACAAGTCTCATTCTAGCATCGTAGAAAAATGCTCTGATACCACCTTGTGACACCCCGATCGTAGATGACCGGAAATGACACGGTCGATGTGCCTGAACGCCGACCCGAGGTTCACGGAAAAATTCCGATCACATTGGACTAGAAATTTGAGAACACCAACGCTCCTACCGGATATCGACCAAGGCTTTTCAACCCGATTCGAGTATCCGATAGTTATTTTGTCCCGGACAAGGACTAATATCATATGGGTACTCGTGATTTACAAACATTTTTATATATTATTTATTTACTTTTAAACATCTTACAAAGTGATATAGTTTCACCCTACGGCCTAACGCCCAACAACGTTTTAAGTAAATATACAACAAAAGATACGTTGCAAGGAAAACAAAATACTACCACTGGTTGCCGTTCCTTCCGTCCAAAACGAAGAGGTCTCCCAACTAGTGGTTACCTTCACACACAACAATGAGTCGTGAGTAACTAGTTTACCCAGTGAATCTAGATCACTACACAATCAATAGTACAATCAAACAATCACCAAAGAATGAACATGAACATACAAGTACTTGATTTATACTTTAATATATTATTCATCAATGTGAATCTCATTTTATTTATCACTTCCTTGTACCCGCCCTTCATCACTTTAATTATAATTACAATATATATATACTAAACTCGACAAACCACAAAAGCTAACCGAGAGTACTCGTGATTTACAAACATTTTTTTATACATTATTTATTTACTTTTAAACATCTTACAAAGAGATATAGTTTCACCCTACGGCATAACGCCCAACAATGTTTTAAGTAAATATACAACAAAAGATACGTTGCAAGGAAAACAAAATACTACCGCTGGTTGGCCGTTCCTTCCGTCCAAAAGGAAGAGGTCTCCCAACTAGTGGTTACCTTCACACACAACAATGAGTCGTGAGTAACTAGTTTACCCAGTGAATCTAGATCACTAAACATCCAATAGTACAATCAAACAATCCCGAAAGAATGAACATGAACATACAAGTACTTGATTTATACTTTAATATAATAGTCATAAATGTGAATCTCATTTTATTTATCACCTCCTTGTTACCCTCCCTTCATCACTTCAATTATAATTACAATATATATACTAAACTCGACAAACCACAAAGGCTAACCGAGAGTACTGTGTTAGCATTACCATCATCCTCGAACGTCTTAATGAACATTCGGGACTGCATCGTCATGCAGTACACGGCCTCCAGGGTGCTACCCCCATCATCTTGTCTTCATGACCTTGTTCCATTCGCAGGACCAAGTCACAGTAATGCGAGAATTTAGGGATAGTGATTTAATAATGAGTTTTCACTTAATACTTAATTCCTTAATTATTTCATAATTAATCCATACATTATTTATACTTATAATTAGTAATTGAGAACAAGTACTAAGAAGTGGCTTAACCTCAATGTGTAATTTCAAATATTTCTTTAAGTGTTTACATTAAGTAAAAACCCACACATTTTCAAAGGATTAAGAGACTTTACTACTTAACCGATATAGTTCTATTCCATTCAATCACACACACATATGTGATCTAACACCACATCACCCTAGACCTCACCTATAGATTGGTCTTGAAACATTCTTGTACTAGGCTGGAAAGACCTGATATAAGCAGTTCAGAAACATGATCATCCATCCAAACAATTCAGTTCTGAAGAAGGAGTTTGACTTAGATCTAATAAGCTCGGTTCAGGACATAAATTATCAGTTTATACCAACTCAGACTAGATCAGTACGTAGTAGGTTCAGACCATAAACAGCTTGGCTCAGACCAGTACTAGATAAGATCAAATTTTTCGGTTCAGAACAATAATATTATGGCAGTTTGGTTCACTCCAACTACTTAAATGAGTTAAGTTAAATCTCGGTTCTAATCCTCCTATATCATATCAGTTTGGTTGAGACAAGGTTGATTCAGGACATTGTCATTTCATCTCGTTTTAACTTCACTCAGACCATAAACAGTTTAGCTAGCAGTTTTCAATGATTGATTCCAAACCGAACTAAACTAAACTGATCAGTACACCATCTTAAACAAGTGATCCGACCATGACCTTAGCTTAACAACACATGGAATTGCTCAGAACGTGGCTAAGGCAGGTAGATGAGGCTTACCCTAGATCACCACGGTTAGATGGTCTTGAACAGATCTCCTCTCCAAGCTTTACACACGGCTATACTGGATCACAAGGAGAGATGAGGGTTTGGTTCATAACAGAAGCTAAATTAGGTTTAGGGTTTAATAAAACTCCCTTACCTTATGATCCTTCTCAAGAAAACAAACTGACCCAACTGGTGGATGAATTTCGTTCAGGTTTCTTCTTGATCTTTCTCTTGATTTTACTTCTTTCTCTCTGATTTTTCACTGAAATTCTGTCTTTCTTTCAGCAACAAAAACGTGCAAGAAGCTCACTGAAGGGGTTATATAGCTGAGGAGTGTTCCAAGCTGAGTGTCTCAGCTTATCACAAAGCAGAGGTGAGCAAGGACATATGGCGTCCTGCTTCACACACCCAACCACCACCAGCTTCCATTTCTTCCTTTTAAGAAGGTTTATAAATCATGTGCTTCTCACATGATCATTCCAGCAAGCAAGCAAGCATGAAGCTTGTGCTTGTCATGTGAGTTGTGCTGAGAAAGCAGGTAGACAAGGTGCTGAAGGACCATGGATGATTTATAAGGAATTTTAAGAAGCTGGTCAGTAATTTTTGGACAGTTTCGACTAAAATTTTCTCGACCTTTGATTTTTGTCCTGCTTCAACCAAACTCGTCTAGCTTAAATAAAATTCGACCAACATAATTAATACTCGACCAGAACTAACAAGGGAAGTCTTCTCGACCACAAGAAAATCCCGTGGAGCCATTAATTCACCGGTTCGATCTTTATTTTAATTATGATCGATTAAACTCAAATCAGACTTTTCAAAGTTCTCGACCAAAATTATATCCACTCGTGAGGGTCATTACACTTTCAGTCATATTGATTTGTCCAGCTGCTTCTTCTTCTGCTTAGCTTTTTCGGAGGAAAGGGAGCATTGGCATGGTAGACTTTTGTCCTAACTGGTTTGGGTTGGTTCTGGGTCAGGGCGTCGATCAATTTTATGATCCGAGTGTTGATCGATTATAGACTCAGCGCGTCGAACGATGTCCAATAAGGAATGTCGATCGACGTCTCCTACGTTTGTGCCTTTTCCCTTAGGTTCAACAATCAATTCCTAGAGATTGTCATCTTTTTCTAGTAAATCGGGTGTAGGGAGGATATTGGGGTTCTTCTCGCACATTTCGAACGGGATGGGGATGTGATTTTTCATTTTCGTTTCAGTTGTTGCTTTTTTCGCGAATTCATCGATGGTGATACTCTCTTTAACGCTAGGGGTGAGTTGTCGACCGCTTCACAAAGCTACGACACTGCAATGGCTCCTGGTGTTAGCATCTGTTTTACAAGGTAAAATCTGCCCTCTCTCCTGATGGACATAGCGTTGCTCGCCACTTGGTTGTCGATTCTCTTAATGTGTTCGCTCAGATTTTCGATTTTTTTTGTCATTTCTGAGTATATAAGATCTAATTTCTTATTGAGGTCGGCGGCTATTTACGGTTTCCTTTGAAGACTTGGTTCATTTTCGGCTTCGAACATCTTTCGTATCTGTTCACAGTGGTGTCGCAATTGCTTGTGAAATTGCCAGCGTCTTCCCTAAATCTTTTATCGTGCCGGTTCATCACATCAGAGAATTCAACTTTTTTTTGTAAGTTAGAAGGGCCAGCGTTGCTCTCACCACAATATCGAGATAAGTCATTTACGTCCAGAAGGCTGCAACTGATGCCAGAGTTTCTCTAACTCGGATCGAGTGCTCCTCCTCTGTGAATAATGGTGGTTCCTTCCTTTCGATGTCTCTTTTTTCGAAAGCTCGACCTAAAGCTATGTTTCAATCAGCCTTTTAGAGCTTGTAGGGCTTCGGGTGCCGAAGTTCCCGTCGCTGGCTGTATCAAGGATGGTTTGATAGTCTAGGTTTAGTCCTCTATAGAAAGTGTTGATGAGTTGGGGTTCTGAGAATCCATGGTGCGGACACGAAAGTTGGTAGCTCTTAAACCTAGTCCAGGAGTTTATAAAAGATTCGCGACTACCTTGAACGAAAGTGTATATTTCTCTTCTTGCTTCCCAGTATCTCTCCTTGTCAAAGAAGTGATTTATGAAAGCGCTTTTAATGTCTTCCCAACAAGTCAGGGACCCTGGTGGTAGCTTGTTCAGCCACCTCCTAGCGTCACCCTCTAGGGAAAAAGGAAAAAGTTTGCAGCGATGCAATCGTCGTTCACCATGTCTTCTAGCATCTCGATGTGATCGTTCGGTTGTTCAGTAGGAAAACCACTGAACTGATTTTTCGCCGCCATAATTAGGAAATAATATCAATTTCAGAGCTTCCAGCATGGTTATCGGATAATTGAATCGCAGACCTATTGGAATAAGTTCTGCTGGATTTAGGTATTCGAGCATTGGGCAACTCAAGCTTTATCTCATTCTTTGGAGATTTAGTGATTTGATCAGGAATTGCAGCTTCCTGATAATAAATTAGTTGGCTTGTTTCGTTTCTTTTATTATTCATTGGTTCTGTCAAGACTACTTTCTTATTATCAGATTCTGTAAAGGAGAGAATACGGATTCTGAACACCGACGGGAACTTCGGTGTCTCTTTTTTCGAAAGCTTCGACCTAAAGCTATGTTTTCAATCAGCCTTTTAGAGCTTGTAGGGCTTCGGGTGCCGAAGTTCCCGTCGCTGGCTGTATCAAGGATGGTTTGATAGTCTAGGTTTAGTCCTCTATAGAAAGTGTTGATGAGTTGGGGTTCTGAGAATCCATGGGTGCGGACACGAAAGTTGGTAGCTCTTAAACCTAGTCCAGGAGTTTATAAAAGATTCGCGACTACCTTGAACGAAAGTGTATATTTCTCTTCTTGCTTCCCAGTATCTCTCCTTGTCAAAGAAGTGATTTATGAAAGCGCTTTTAATGTCTTCCCAACAAGTCAGGGACCCTGGTGGTAGCTTGTTTCAGCCCACCTCCTAGCGTCACCCTCTAGGGAAAAAGGAAAAGTTTGCAGCGATGCAAATCGTCGTTCACCATGTCTTCTAGCATCTCGATGTGATCGTTCGGTTGTTCAGTAGGAAAACCACTGAACTGATTTTTTCGCGCCATAATTAGGAAATAATATCAATTTCAAGCTTCCAGCATGGTTATCGGATAATTGAATCGCAGACCTATTGGAATAAGTTCTGCTGGATTTAGGTATTCGAGCATTGGCAACTCAAGCTTTATCTCATTCTTTGGAGATTTAGTGATTTGATCAGGAATTGCCAGCTTCCTGATAATAAATTAGTTGGCTTGTTTCGTTTCTTTTATATTCATTGGTTCTGTCAAGACTACTTTCTTATTATCAGATTCTGTAAAGGCGTACTTACCTGCTTCCGGATGATCGGTATTGATCGATGGTAATTGGAGAGTGTCGCCCAACAGCAATGGGCCTAGATTCGATCGATTCCAGATAAACTTCGTCGATCGATGGTTGTTGTCCAGAATCCGTATTCTCTCCTTTAAGTACATGTGTCATAAGGTTTAGGGAAAGAATAATTTAGCAAATAGTAAAGTAAAAATCTAGACAATATTCTAAACAAAATCTAATGGCAATAAGAAAGAGTCCCCGGCAATGGCGCCAAATTTGATGGGGTTTTATTTCACTTTCAAATTAACCATATATTCCCACTTTACTCTCTTAATAAAGAGGTTCAGTGTAGTACTTAGGGATCGAATCCACAGAGACTCTACGATTGGCACAAAAGATTTATTGTTTTCGAATTAAAGCAAGATGAATTATAACAATAACAATAAAAGTGATCTTAAGATTGATTTGGTTTCTGAAGATTAATTTAGAGATTATACTTAGGGGAAATTTTTAGGTAGATTTTAATAATGTATATTAATAGATTGCTAGGGTTTTATTATGTATCGTTCTGAATTTAACCTTAGGATTTTGGAGATCACTCTTCGCGCATCTCGGCTGAGCGTCGATCAATGCTCATTCTAAACAGTACTGATTTCGTGGTTTAATAGATTCTTTGAAACTTCTAATTCAACTCTAGTTTGTTACTAGTTATTTAGATTGTTTAAGATAGATTCCAGGTTATAACCAAGTTGTCGCTTGCGCTATAGAACCCTAATTTCTAAGGTTGAAGTGATCAATTCCAACTTAGCATTAAGAGCAACTAAAACAAAGAACCAAGAAGATTACCTTAACAATTCTATAAAATCACCAATACATTACTACCATTGAATAACCCTAAATCTAACAGAGAACTACTCAGACATAGCAATGAATAATATCATTAAATTATGAATAAATTTCATAGAATAGAATGAGTAAAAGATAACGAGTTCAAGATCTTCTCTGTAATGATGATAAGATCTTTCTCTCCAATAGATGTAGTGATGTGTTCCAGCTCTAAAATTCTGGTGTAACTTAGAATACAACCTAGTGTCTGAATAATACAGTGTAGGGTTTAGCAAAGATAGAAAATCCTAAAAATAGTCTAAATTCGGCCAGGCGACTTGTCTTGCAATTAATGAGATTTCTGGGTAAAATTTGTAGTTATCAATCTTTCTACCGACTTCATCGTCGATCGACGCACAGTGTGTGACGTCGATCGATTGGTCCATTCATGAATCTGGATCGACTATGGATTTTTGCTGGCAATCGTAATTGCTTCAAAATAGTCCAAAACTTCAATTGCTTCCAATAAGTAACTAGACATGTAAATACTTTTAAACAATACCAATGCATATAAAAGACTCTAAATATACTATATATATCATAGGTAAAATCCATACTATATCAGCCGCGATACTAAATCAGCTCTTCCTCTCTGTAATCTGCATCGTATTCTTCGTAAGCTTCACTGTATCCTCGTATGCCTTATGCGGTTCGATCGATGGTGTATGGTGGCCGTCAATCGATTCTCGATAATCAAATTGTTGGCCGAGAAGGTTTTCGGGTCCATTAGCCATGGCAAGTATCTCTGCTATGTCTTCCTCAGTGACATGTAAAAGTCTTCATCCATAGCTCGTGTGACCCTCTGAGTCTCTCAGAATACCAAACTCATCTGGTTGTAGATAACATATTCCTTCTCACATTCTGCTGCTGACTCTAGCTCGGACTCGGCTTTAATATCAGTGTCGATCGATGGTTTATGGTTACCGTCGATCGATGTCGATTTCCTGATTCGATGGGAAACATGAAAAATACCATCCTCTTCCATTGCAATACCACAGTACTCGATATCTCTTCTTCTCTGTAATCTTCATCGTACTCGAGGTAGGCTGGGTTGTATTCAAAATCTGCCATGTAGTGTTGATCGGTTTATGAAGTAGGATTATCGATCGATAACAAAGGGTGGGTGTCGACTGATTGCTTAAACTGCAAACACATCGATAGATTGGATGGGATGGGTATCGATCAATGCTCCATCTTCTGACTCCTCATTGAACTCATAATCGCAGAAGCTTGTGGCCACAAGCTCTGCATCATTACACAATTCAATCAAAGTATCTTTGTTCTTATTCTTAACAGGTTCATAAAAATTATTTTGATCAATTAGAGATAGATACAACATGTTTAACTTCATATCGCATATAGCTCCCACAGTGGCCATGAATGCTCTCCCAAGTAGTAGTGAGAGTTCCAATCTATTATGATATCCATCACACGGAAGTCTACTGGGACTAGGGTGTTGTTAATCAACACTGGAACATCTTTTACCATCCCTCCTGAGTTCACTTTTGAGTAGTCTACAAATATGAAAGAATCATTGGAGGGTTCCACTTTCCGGTTCAGATCCTCTGCCATAGTCCTTGGCATAATGCTCTCTGATGATCCAGTATCACAGAGGACATTGGGATATTCTTTGTCCTTGATGAAGCATGAAACCACGAACTTCCCAGGATCACTTTTTTTCCTTAGACAAGTTTCTGCTTCATTTTCTCTCTGAGATGATTGAACATGATCTCTATATTATCATCTGTCTAACTTGTTTCCCTGAAAACATCCACAATCTGTGAGTATAATAAGCTTCATCAAAAGGAATATCTGAAGGAATTTTGAAAACTCTTTTAGTAAAGATATCCATCTCTTTTTCATTGGCTTTTATGCGTTGATGTTTGGGGATCTTTTGCTTCCTCTTGGAGAGTCCCTCATCTTCTCTATCAAGACCCATAGCTTCAGACGTGTTCGTATTCTGTTCTGAAACCGTCACGGTTGGACGCACAACCAAACTCGCATTGATTCTCGGCGGTCGAACTAGTTTTCTCATATGGTCGATCGATGCTCATGTCGCATTGTCGATCGATAACTCTATCTCTCTACGGTCGGTGCTTTCTTCTCTGTGTCGATCGACGTTAGTCGATTCAAACGAAGCCTCTGATACTGCAGGAATCGTTTTCAATCGAGGCTCATCGATTGGTGTCGATCGACACCAATGGGAACTTCCGAGTGACATAAAAATTTCCACACGAAAATCTCCTACTTGGAGCTTTTCTCTCTAACTTCCTGCCAAAAATCATCATCAATCAATGCATTGACGTGGTGCTTCTGTCCAGTCTTCATTTTCTCCTTAATCAGGCTCTCATGCCTCCTAATGTTTTCACTTGTTTGCATCACTTGATTCTCCAACTTCTTCACATGGTGTTGAGGTTTTCGGACTTCTTATTGAGGTTGAGGTACATGCCATCTATTTTTTCCAATGAAATCCACAGTCATCATCTGCTGTCCCTCTAACACTCTATCAACCATTGCTTCGATCTTGATTTCCTGAGTCTCTGGAGAAGGATTCTGGTAGTAAGAAGATCCATATGTCATGTTGTTGTTGAAGGACTTTCGCTGTGAACCCTGATTAAAGTTACTCCTTTGACCATTCCCATAGGAGTTCCTTTTTACACTTGGATTCCCTTTTCTCTAGAAACCTTTCCCACCAATGTAGTTCACATCCTCTTCTTCAATCTCATCATCTCCAGACTCTATTGCTTCTACTTCTTCAAAAGTAACCCGCTTCTTGAGAAATTTTCGAACATTATCCAGTTTTTCCTTGACCTCTTCAATATGCTCCTTGCTCAAAGCTGGAATTGATTTATTCCTCTCAAAAATTTTGTTCTTACTACTGCTGCTGGATGCCAGATTCTCAATTAATATCGTAGCTTCTTCAGGACTCCTAGTGCTGAAATTCCCCTCGCTAGCTGTGTCCAAATCCATCTGATACTGTAATCCAATACCTCTGAAGAAAGTGCGAAGAAGCTACAATTCGTTGAGCCCATGATGTGTTGCTTTGCGGCTTTTTTAATAAACGGTACATTATGTTTTGAGAGCTTAAGATCGTAGGTAGAGGGAAGAATACGAGTTATCATCTCATATCTAACTCTTTGTGAATCGTCACAATGGTCGTTCGTTTTTGCCTGAAGATTTGAATTATTATTTTTTGCAAAGTCGCATGAATGTACAAACATAAGCGAAGAGACATGTTTTAGGATCTCGTATCAGTTAGATATCATGCCATAAGATGTTCAAGACCAGTGTTCTGGGTTTAGGCACGACCTAGGCCTAGTAACGATTTAGAGTTTGCGGTAACTATTTCCGCTTACGTTACTCATAGCGTTTTCGACCTGGTTTCGTCTCAATATTGAAATCTGCGATGAGTTCTTGGCTTATACAACTTGCTTTGATCGGGAACCAAGCATCTATTCAAAGACAATTTTGAAGTCGACTGGAAGTCCTGACCAAAATTTCAGATTTCTTTATAGAGCGCTATTATCCTTGTGTCAGATGTTGGAGAGCTATCTCTATGGGAGGAGATGGCTTAGTCTATTTAGGACGTTAGAGTCATTTTCCGTGATCTGCAACAAACATGATGGTAGATGTTACTGTTTTAAGTCTTCGCGAATAATAGTTGTTTGAGAAGATGTTTGGTGCGTATGACTATTTGGGCTT
Source organism: Moricandia arvensis (assembly GCA_905132765.1). NCBI lineage: Eukaryota > Viridiplantae > Streptophyta > Magnoliopsida > Brassicales > Brassicaceae > Moricandia > Moricandia arvensis. Next base: position 45,161 of record CAJHQP010004339.1, on the reverse strand, counting down.
CCGAGATGGAGGTTTCATCAACAAAGGTATTTTGTCGAATAACGGTTTCTTCAAGCGTTTGCGACGTCTAGCATGCTGAAGGTTGGTTTTTCTTTGATTTTCCTCAGTCTTGATTGAACGTTTTTGGGCTTGAAGATTTAATCGGTTGTTGAATGGGTTTGATGATATATAATTTTTTTTGAAACTGTTTGTTGTTTCTTGGCATTGTTTTAAGCGTTTTTTATGCTTGTTAGTAGCCTCAAAGTGTCACTTTGTATGAGAGGTTAGTGAGACTTATTGTAAGTCTGTCTGTGTTATCTGTATTGCTTACTTTGTTTTAAAAATATTGAATATGAGCGAGCGGATATTTTGAAAATGAGAGTATATGAGTATACGTACACATACCCACTCCCCCCCCCCCCTTTTTTTAGAGAGGGGGACAGCTGAAATTTTCTTGTGATGAATTGCCTACATACTCTTTTTGGGGATCAAGCCGTTCTGGTAGTTCATTTTGTTGTGACACGATTGTTTAGTGATCGTATTTCTTGAGGTGCCATCACATTCCAGGTTCTCGGAATTTGGACGTCTTGCATGTTGGAGATTTCGTATGTGTTGGAACATGAAATTCACACTATCGATTGCCGTTGAATTAGGAACGCAGGGTAAACCCTAGTTTCCTATAGGTCCTGGATATCTGCTAAACCACACGCCAATCAGTCAGAATACGAAATTAATATTGAAAACAAAGTAAGAATTGAAAAGAGAGCAAATAGATGTCTTATTGAGAATTTTCGTATGAGCGTTTACAATAGATAGAGCCTAGGCTATGAGAGCTGTCGGCGAGATCCCTATTTCTAATAACCTAAGACTGTAAAACCCTAGTTGAGTCGCAGCTCGAATAACAAAAACGAAAGTTGCCTTAATACTCTAAGTGCTAAGCTATGTTTGCTTTGAGTGGAGATTTTTGTGTGTCCTCTGCATCATCACCCTTGAATTCCCTATATATTCCTCTAGAGGCGGATTGCTCTTCCCCCTTCTACCCTTGGTCGAATATATCGCCCCGCGGAAATATTCCTTTTTCCCTCGATCTTCATGATTATCTTCGAAAACTTAGCATTTATCATTTGATCTTGACATTTATCCCTTCAAACTTAACATTTATCCTTTTTTTAAAATAAAAGAATAATCGTCACAAATTTTGGGCTTGATTTCAGATAAAATTGCGAGTGGGCCTTTAGCGGAGCTTTAGCGCTCTCCGGGCCGTTTTCTGGCTTAGACGTTTATACGATTTTATCGAAACAACATTGCTAAGACGATGTCGTCCATGAGTTAGGGTCTTTCGTATGGGACGTTTGACTCTAGGTGTTTGGTTAACCGTTATCGTCTCATACGATCGACCTGATCCTTTCTTGAGAAAACGAGTTCTTTCGGTAAAGTTCCAATGTCAATCCCGATCGAGAAGGAAAAAAGATAAGTTCGATCAAGTATAGAAAAATGGAGTTGAACGAGGACGAGGTGAAAGTGGATTGATTTGATCTGACTTTCCGAACGAGCGAGTCAGATTGCTCGTGCCATCTAACTCGCCCGTTCGGGCGAGTTAGCCTTGTCCAACTCGCCATACGGGCGAGTTGGTTGGTCTGGTCCGTTAACTCGCCATACGGGCGAGATGGTCGATTTGTGTTCCTTTCATTTGAGTTTTGGCCCGGAGACTTTTGTTAAGTCGATTTCGAGACTGTACTCGTATAGAAACACGATTTTATATACTGATTTCGAGAATACCGTTTTTTCCTCAAAAAACGCATTCCCCCAGTAGGTTTCCGACATTGATTTCGTCGTGATGATTTTGATCCCAACAGTTAGCCCCTCAGATCGTCAGAACTGTGAAGTTCTTACGAGCGTTTTTAAGCGTATCGGATGAATTAGGCGGAATCTGAAGTCTGAAGCCTGGAGGTGAAAACTTGAATCCTTTCTTCTATAAGTATGTGGAGTGGTTTACAAACTCTTTATTTGTATATTTCCACTAACTTTTTTAAGAATCAAAAGATTTTCTTCTTTCTTTCATTCCTTTGGTAAAAAGGAAGCTATATCTTCGTGGAGAGAGGTTTCTTCAAAGTCTTGTGATGACCCGTCCCGCCCCCGATGGTTCCAGCTCATAGCACAATGATGCTTTACGAAGGTGGAATTCTCGGTCTATTCAGTCAATCCTGAAGAAGCTGAAGCGTACTGGGTGGCGAGGGGACACATGACACCCCCAGACCAGGTACGTGGGCCTTACCTCCGCTTCGTGCCAAGGCTGTGGAGGGTTGTCCAGAGAAAGCTGTCCGAAATGGGCTGGATGCCATTCGGAGCCATTGCGAGTTCCTGAATCGGTCGAGTTTCATCTTCCAGAGGCAGGAGAGGTTGCTGGGTTTCCACCGATGGTTAATTTACGTGTTACGAGGTGTTCCTGACGCACTTTCTTATTCCTGAGGTCATAGCGCGACTTCTCGATTGTTCTAAGATATTGATTGGTCAAATAAACCCGTGTGGCTTGCAGCATATTTTCGGGATTCTCGTGCTGAGTTACGATTTGGGTACAACGCTGGATGCCAAACACCTCGACGCATTGCTTAAACCACTCGGGAAATCGTTGATAATTCAGTTGAGGCCCCGTCGGGGATGACGATCATAAGCGAGTTCGTGTCGAACTACTATGAATGGCGGAAACACTTTTTTTTCATCCGTGTTAACGATGCATCTATAAAGGAAAATGGCCTCGCCGTCTTACGCACTAGATGGGTTTTTAAAGGTACCTTCGATCAAGTGTAGCCCCTTTTCTCTTTTCTTTCCCCCCCCCCCCCCCCCCTTTTCTTTGTTTCGGTGGAGTTCGATCTCTGATACGTTTCGTTTACATTTTTTTTTCAGAGACCAATCTTTTTTTTCGAGTCCGGAAGGTCTGGATACCATCCGAGATTTGCTTCGCGGTCGCCCGTGTTTTTGGGCAATGTTTAACCCAAAGAGGGTCCATCATGCTGTTGCTCTCCACCGTTTCCCGGTACCAGCCAGATATGCCGGTTGAGGAAGGATCGGAGGCATCCATGGATGGATTTATTCCGTGCACGGTTCACGCGAGAGAAAAAAGACCGAAGACTCGGAAGGACAGACACTTCGTTGTTGAGAACGAAGTGGCTAACGAGCGGTGATCCTCCGACAATATACTGAGAGACTACCTAAAATAGTCAAGTAGATGGGGACAGTGGCGGTCGAGGCGATTCCGACGAGCCTCTCGGTTTTGATTGTCCTCTGGGCGCATGTGGATCCAGTGAGACCTCAGAGTTACCAGGCGTCAAGGATGGTCAATGGGGTAAGTTCTTGTCATTTTCTTTTGAAGATGAGCCTTTATGACTTTGAGATACTTGGCAGGAAGCGCGTATGGCTCAGTTTAAGGCTGAGGCAGCCAACAATGGAGATTGCTCGCCTGAGAGATGAGTTGGAAAGTTCTCGTCGCCGCGAGAGGGATTTGGTCGCGACTAAGTTTCGTCACGCTTATAGGCGAGGGAAGATGGAAATGGCCGAAGTCATCAGAACTCGTCGTGAAAAGTTCTCGTATCAATTCGAGGAACTTACGAAAGGTTATAAGGAATTCGGAGACTATCGCGAATGTCGCGGTGCCGTGGGCGGACTATACCTCACGCAGGGCTCCTGGTTATTCGTTTGATGCCGAGTATGCGAGGCAGATCGGGCGTATGAACGAGAGGGATAGGAACTTTGCGATTCCTCAGACCAAAGAGAGGATTTGGGAACAATGGGACCTGATTCTTGTTTTCTCCCGCCATAGTGGAGGCCGAGGTGGGGAATGCCAATGAGACAGGCGAGGTAATCAGCTGACGGCTCCTCTGGATGTCAACGACTATTCGCTTGGCAGATCGATAACCGAGTGTTTCATTCTTGATGAGTAATCGCGAGGTTTCAACTGATTCGGGAATGCCCTCTTCTATATTATTGCACGTTTTTGTCTTCTTTGTTTGTCGGCCGAATGTGGCCTATGTAGCGGGACTGCCGAGTGTGGCCATGAATCCATGTATTTTACTAACTTCTATCGACTAGTGCTTGCTTATGATGAATGGGTGTTTTTAGCTATTTGGGATTTGTTTAGTGTAGAAAGAAAACTCGAGTTGTCATCTCGACTTCCTCCTTTTTTGCGGATTACCCTGTTCGTTGTTCGCGTGAGATGTTCGAGGAGTTTTCCAAAGTTTCGGGAACGTTTATATACGGACGAAGAGACATGCTATTAGGATCTCGTATCTTTTTGATATCATGTCTTGAGACGTTAGTGACCAGTGTGCTCGTTTTAGGGCAAGACCTAGGTTTACTTTCGGCCTTAAGGATTTCGATGACTAATCGGATTTTGCTTTCTGCTCTGATTTTGACCTGAATTCGTTCCAATTTAAAGTGCACGATAGGTTCTCAGCTTATACGACTTGTCTGGTCGGAGTCGACCATCTCTTCAGGGATAATTTTTAAGTCTCCCAAAAGTGCGGACCAAAATTTTGGATTTCTTTTATAGCGCGTGATTTATCCTAGTCGGATGTGAGAGGATCTGTCCTTAGGACAGCCTGGGTGCGTTTGTTTAAGACGGCTAGGGTGCTCAGCAGGGCCAATTGCCGAGTGTTTTGTAGTTGCGAATGGTTTGGGGGTGTGTTCTCGAAAGTTAAGACGACGTCTCGCCTGTTTTTTTTCGAAAACTCACTTTGTGTAAGCAACGTTTTGAGCTTATGGAACCAGAATCCCGTGCTTTGATCGGGAATCGATGATTCAACCGAGATAGGATGGTGTAGAGTTGATTCGTATTGAGGTAGAACGATTTTTCGCGAGTTTCCTTTCATGGAATGGTGCGATAGTCGTTTTGCCCGTGTAAGGATGTACAACATAGTGTTATTTGCGGGACGATAAAGAATTTACGAATTATAAGAAGTCTTATTGTCGAGAAAGGTTTGAAATTTCGGGTACAATTCAAATCAAAAATTTTATTTCTGAGTGTGGGAATATACGAGTGTTCATATATGTACCCACTCCCCCCCCCCCCTTTTTAGAGAGGGGGATAGCTGAAATCGCCTTTGACGAGCTGCCTACGTACCTCTTTCGAGGATCAAGGCATCTCGTAGTTCTGTGTGTTTGGCGAGTCTTTTTACTCGGACGTTGTGTTGTGTCAACTGCGTCAGTTGCTGAGACGACGTCTTCTGTTGGACTTGTCTTCTTTGATAGTATGGGCGCGTCGGACACTGGAAGTGGTTGATTCCTGGCCGTTGCTAGAATCGACGGTTCAGGGTCGTCCTTGCCCGAAGTACTTTCGGCTGATGCTTGGGCTATCCTCGGGAGTTTGGAATTTGTCATTGCTGTGTTCATGATTTTTCTTAGCTTGTGTTCGGCCAGGAAGCAGCGTCTCGACTGCTTCTGGCAGCCCCAAATTACGGGCAATCCCGTTGTGAGTTGGGAACTTAATGCCTAATTTGTAAATTTATGGGACTGCCTTCATGGCGTTTAGCCAAGGCGTGCCCATGATGACGTTGTAGATGGCTGGATGGTCGACGAATGCGAAATCGACGATCTTGGTGACTTCTTTTCTGCCACAGGTAATTTGATAGATCCGAGGGTCATTGATGTTATGCCAGAGAAACCGGTTAGTGGCTTAGGTGATGGTACAACTTCGCCTAACTCGATGTTCATCCGGTTAAGAGTGTCACGAAAGATGACGTTGACTGTGCTTCCGGTGTCTATGAGAACCCTGGAGACCTCGAGATCTCTTATCACAAGATCGATTACGAGTAGGTCGCAGTGTGGATGATCGATTCCTCTGGCTTCTTCTTCGTCGAAAGTGATTACTTCTTTTGGAGTGTCATTGATCGTGGGGAAGATTGTCGACTTCGCACTTGTCTCGGCTTTGCGCTGATAAGCTTTGATGTCCGAGACGGTGTGATGCGCCCTTGAGTAGCAAACCGGACAAAACAGACATGCATGGCTTGATCATGGGAAGCAGTAATGATATATCTTCATTGTTTGACTCATATATTCCAAACCACGAGGCTTCTACGCATAAAATACTTGTAGAATGTGCCCAACACAATTACGGAGCTCCTAAAAGAAGAATCAGATCAAACGGAGTTCAGATTGGGAGTTATGCCATCTACAAATCAAGCGATCTGCGATTCTCGCGAATTAAGACATGTGCGCATTCAACGAAGGGTCTTCCTTGACCAATCTTCTTCAAAATCGCCGTCCTTGAATAGTCTTCATCAGATTCCACACATTTGACTTATTTATCATGTTCTAGTCAAAAAAAAATTTCTATGCATTGTTTTTACACAAAGATATTTATTATCTTTTATCCTTTCATCTCCTTGTAATCCTGTAAATAGGAACTGAATTTATTCAATAAAGGAAGTGGAAGATTGAGTTCATTTTTGTTTCTTCTTTTCTCTGAGAGAGAGAGAGAGTTCTTTAGCTAGTTCATTGGTGTGAACGGCTTGTTGATTTGGTGGTCAGCCAATTCATCTTTTATGTGTTGTTTTGGTGGTTAGCCCAACGCACTACATCCGTTCTTAGGTGGTCAGCCCTTAGACCGTGGGTATATCAGGAGCCATTCCCGCATCTCTTAACGATCTCTTCAATCAATTCAGTGCCATTTGCCTTCTCTGATCATATCCAACACCAGCTTAAAGTGATCCTTCCGATTTAGGGGCGTATCACGGTGTTGTTGCAGAATTGTGATCCGCCGATGATCATGTTTACCAAACAACGGTTGCTGTCGTTGCCTTATCATCCCTGCCTTCTTTCCCGCTTTTCTCCCCGATTGGTCCCCTTGGAAACGTTTCTTCTGTTTGAGGAGGTCTGTCATTTTTTTTTGGGGGGGGGGGGGGGGGGCTGATCTGAGTCGCGGATAAGATCCTTCACGCTGGAACTCCTGAGATTTCTCCGGAGAGCAATTTTGCGGCCAACCTTGCGCCGAGAACTTTACAGTTAATAGTCAAGTGTCCGCGAATTGGTGAAAATCACAGAAGGCGTTTTTGTCGTAACTCAGATTTCGGATCCACGTATACCCGCCCGTCCGTCCTTGCTCCGATCCGGAGTTAATAGCGTAGCTATGCGCTCCCTTCGTTTCTTCGTCTCTGTGTTGGGTATTTCTGTCGTTGCGAGGGTTTTTCTTTTTAATTTCTGATCCGACCCCGGATCCTGGGACGCATTCTTTGTTGGCTTCAATTTTCCGGACAAGACCCTCGTCTCTTCTTTGATGATATTGTAATCCGTGGCTTTGTGAAGCGCGTCTTAGATCATGTGCGGCTTTTCCAAAGTTATCCACTTCCTGAACTTCGACTTGAACCAGAGGTTTTTTGATATGTGTCCTATCGCAACTTGTCACTTATACGCTGACTCTAACCATGACGGTTTTGAATCATTTTATGAAGTCGCAGAGAGTTTTGTCCTCTCCCAGGGACAAGCTCCAAAGATCCACGTCGGAGGTTTCTCGATCTATGAACATTGAGTATTGTTTGAGGAATTCTGAGGCGAGCTGGCAGAAGCTTACAATGGAGTTTCGCCTGAGGCAAGAGAACCATTCTAGCGCTGCTCCGCGGAGGTTCTCTATGAAGAGGTGCACTCACCAGCGTCTCTCTCGTTTTCTCTGAATCTGGCTTTACCCATCGTGATCTGAAAAGCCTGTAGGTGTGCCTTAGGATCAGTAGTTCCGTCGTATGGCATCACCTTGACCTTCCCAGGATCCGAAATCCTAGTTTAGGTGATACGAGTAGTAAAGGGTGTTTACGAGCTTCTTCGAGCAGTAGATCAATCTCCGGTGCAGTGCTAGTAGCAATGGTGGATTTGGGACTTCCCTCGCCCTGACTTGGGCCACTGTTTTCATGAGATCATCGCGAGATCGCGGATTTTGGAACTCTTGCTAGCAGATTTATATTTTTTTGGCGTTTGCTGCGAGTGCTCCAAGTTTGCTCCACGGCCAGATCTTCCTGTTCTTTCTAGAAGATAGCTTCTTCTTCTTCATTCACAAGGTTGTCGAACTGGGAATCATCTCGAGCTGCTCGACTTCTTGTGCGGCGCGGATGTATGTCTGTGTCTTCATCCGTAGGTTTGGACTGACTGCTAGATTCCACGTCGACACGTTCAACTTCTCTCCTTCTTTATCTTTCTCGATAGGAGGAAGTCTCCCGGGTTTTCCGTGTAGCGGTGGGTGGGGGGGGGGGGTGATCTGAGTCGCGGATAAGATCCTTCACGCTGGAAACTCCTGAGATTTCTCCGGAGAGCAATTTGGCGGCCAACCTTGCGCCGAGAACTTTACAGTTAATAGTCAAGTGTCCGCGAATTTGGTGAAAATCGCACAAGGCGTTTTTGTCGTAACTCAGATTTCGGATCCACGTATTACCGCCGTCCGTCCTTGCTCCGATCCAGAGTTAATAGCGTAGCTATGCGCTCCTTTGTTTCTTCGTCTCTGTGTTTGGTGTTCTGTCGTTGCGAGGGTTTTTCTTTTTAATTTCTGATCCGACCCCGGATCCTGGGACGCATTCTTTGTCGGCTTCCATTTTTGGGACAAGAACCTCGTCTCTTCTTTGATGATATTGTAATCCGTGGCTTGTGAAGCGAGTCTTAGATCATGTGCGGCTTTTCCAAAGTTATCCACTTCCTGAACTTCGACTTGAACCAGAGCGTTTTTTGAAGTGGTGTCTATCGCGGACTTTGTCGCTTATACCGCTGACTCTAGCCATGACGGTTTTGAATCATTTTATGAAGTCGCAGAGAGTTTTGTCCTCTCCCAGGGACAAGCTCCAAAGATCCACGTCGGAGTTTCTCTGATCTATGAACATTGAGTATTGTTTGAGGAATTCTGAGGCGAGCTGGCAGAAGCTTCCAATGGAGTTTCGCCTAAGGCGAGAGAACCATTCTAGCGCTGCTCGCGGAGGTTCTCTATGAAGATGAGGCACTCGCCAGCGTCTCTCTCGTTTTCTCTGAATCTGGCTCTACCCATCATGACCTGAAAAGCCGGGTAGGTGTGGCCTTAGGATCAGTAGTTCCATCGTATGGCATCACCTTGACCTTCCCAGGATACGAAACCCTAGTTTAGATAATACGAGTAGTAAAGGGTGTTTTACGAGCTTCTTCGAGCAGTAGATCAATCTCCGGTGCAGTGCCAGTAGCAATGGTGGATTTGGGACTTCCTCGCCCTGACTTGGGCCACTGTTTTCATGAGATCATCGCGGAGATCGCGGATTTTGGAACTCTTGCTAGCAGATTTACGATTTTTTCGGCGTTTGCTGCGAGTGCTCCAAGTTTGCTCCTCGGCCAGATCTTCCTGTTCTTTCTAGAAGATAGCTTCTTCTTTTTCATTCACAGGGTTGTCGACTAGGAATCGTCTCGAGCTGCTCGACTTCTTATGCGGCGCGATGTATGTCTGGCATCTTCGTCCGTAGGTTTGGACTGACTGCAAGATTCCACGTCGACACGTTCAACTTCTCTCCTTCTTTATCTTTCTCGATAGGAGGACGGTCTCCTGGGTTTTTCCGTGTAGGCGTGGGGGTGACTTCGCCAGGGTTTTGTCCAGATGTTTTGCCTTGCACGTTATTAGACCGTTCTAAAGGTGTTGCGAAGTCGAGTCTTCTTCCATGGATTCGGGTCGTTCCCCGCGGAAAGATGGCCATGTTCCTTGCTGTGAGGGTTTCAACCTGTTTAGCGACAGAATTCATGACCTTATCCTGTTATGCTGACTTCTTCTCAAATTTGCGAACATCTTCTTCACCTCCTCGAATGTTGCGATGTTTGCGACGGCGTTGACCGAAGTGACTTCTTCGCTGGAGTGTTTTCAACGTTCTCTTCGACGAAGTTATCGTCACGAGGCTGTTGGTTGTCGAGATCTGACATGCTTCGATTAAGCGTTGATGGCTAAGGGTTAGATTGATCCATACCACCCCCTCCTTCTAGCGCCAAACTGTGGGAACCGAAATTCGCACTGTCGATTTTTGTTGAATTAAGAACGCAGGGTAAACCCTATTTTCCTAGAGGTCCCGGATATCTGCTAAACCACACGCCAATCAGTCAGAATACAAGTTAATATTGAAAACAAAGTAAGAATCAAAAAGAGAGCAAATAGATGACTTATTCCAAATTTCCGTATGAGCGTTTACAACAGGATATGAGCCTAGGCTATGAGAGCTATCGGTGAGATCCCTAGTTCTAATAACCTAAGACTGCAAAACCTTAGTTGAGTCGCAGCTCGAATAACAAAAACAGAAAGTTGCCTAAATACTCTAAGTGTTAATCTATATTTGCTCTGAGTGGAGATTTTCGTGTATCCTCTGCATCATCACCCTTGAAGTCCTTATATACCACCTCTAGAGGTGGATTGCTCCTTCCCCTTCTGCCCTTGGTCGAATTTATCGTTTCGCGTAATATTCCTTTTTCCCTCGATCTTCATGATTGTCTTTGGAAACTTAACATTTATCCTTCGATCTTGACACTTATCCCTTCAAACTTAACATTAATCCTTTCCTGCAAAATAAAAGAATAACCGCCACAAATTTTGGGCTTGATTTCGGATAAAATCACGATTGGGCCTTTAGCCGAGCTTTAGACCTCGTCGGGCCCATTTCTCTGACTTAGGTGTTTTTTACGATGTTATCAAAATAACATTGCTAAAACGAAGTCGTCCGAGGTTGGGGTCTTTCGTATGGGACGTGTGACTCTAGGTGTTTAGTTAACTGTTATCGTCTCATACGATTGACGCCATCCATTCTCGAGAAAACGAGTTCTTTCGGTAAAGTTCCAATGTCAATCCGCATCGAGATGGAACAAAGATAAGTTCGATTCAAGTATCAAAAAAGGAGTTTAACGGGGAAGAGGTGAAACTGGATTGATTTGATCCGACTTCTGAACGAGCGAGTCAGATTTCTCGTGCCATCTAACTCGCCGTTCGGCGAGTTAGCCTTGTCCAAGCTCGCCATAGCATGCGAGTTGGTTGGTCCATTCCTCCAAACTCGTCATAAGGGCGAGTTGGTAGTGTTATGCCATCCAACTCGCCAGTATGGCTAGTTGGACAATCCAACTCGCCATACGGGAGAGTTGGTTGGTCCGTTATGTCCAACTTGCCAATATGGCGAGTTGGTCGGTCCTTGCTGACCAACTCGCCCGAATAGCGAGTTAGCCTTGTCTAACTCGCCATACGGCGAGTTGGTCGATTCGTGTTCCTTTCCTTTGAGTTTTGGCCTGGAGACTTTCCTTAAGTCGATTTCGAGATTGTACTCGTATAGAAACACGATATTTAGATGCTGATTTCGAGACTACCATTTTTGCCCTCAACAAATGCATTCCGCGGTAGGTTTTCGACGTTGATTCCATCGTGACCGATTTTAACCCCAACAGTATGCTTTTGTACGGCCCTTCCAAGTTTCCTTCGAGTTTTCCTGCCGTTTCATTCAGCGGTGTTCTGTAAAACTTTGCGTAGGACTAAGTTCCCTTCCTTGAATCTGCGGCTACACACGTTCAAGTTGTAGTACTTTGTGGCCGCTTGTTGATAATTTTGAATTCGCACAAGGGCCTCATCTCGGCGCTCGTTGATGAGGTCAAGATCGTTCAAATCTTCAGATTCTGGGAGTAGTCTCCTGTGGATTCTGGGGAACTCGACTTCCGCCAGGATCATGCATTCTGATCCATAGACGAGGAGAATAGGGGTCTCTCAAGTTTCTCGCCTTGGAGTCGTCCGATGGGACCATAAGACCCCTTCGAGCTCTTCGGCCCATGGACCCATTTTCGAGTCTAAGCGTTTCTTAAGCCCATCTAGGACCGTTTTGTTAATATTTTGGCATGGTCGTTACCTTCGGGTATCTGGGAGTCGACTTGGTTAGTCATAACTTCCACTTCTTGCATAATGTTTCGAATGTACTCGAGATGAACTGAGATCTATTGTCTGTTACGATTTTGTACGGGATTCCATTCCTGCAGATGATATTTTTCCATACAAAGCTTTCGACTTGGGCGTCCTTTATGCTCGGGATGAATCTGATTTAACCCTTTCGAGAAGAAATCTGTTTAGACTAGGAGAAAGGTTTCTGTTGGACGTATGGCAAAGGACTGATGTTGTCCATCGACCACTGCATGAACGGGGATGACGCCGAAATTGACAAAAGTACTTCAGTGGGTTGATCGATTGTTGGTGCATGTCTTTGGCATTTTTCGCACTTGCATGCAAATCTCTCGCAATCTTTGATCATCGTTGGCCAAAAGTAACCATGGCGTTTTATTTTGATTGTTAGGGATCTCCCGCCAAAGTGGTTTCCGCAAGATCCAGAGTAAACCTCTTCCATGATTTTTCGCGCTTTGTCTCTTTCCACGCAGGTCATAAGTGCTCGGGAGAATCTCCATTTGTAGACTTCTCCGTCTACTAGGACGTATCCCGCGGCATGGGGTTTTGATTTTTCGGGCAACCCACTTTTCTTTGGGGAGCGTCATGTTGGCGATGTACACTAGGATTGTTTACATCCATGTCTTATCGCAACCGTGCTCATATTATTCCAAATTTTCTTCGGGCTGGATATCATTGTCGTCATCGTCTTGTGAATTTATTAGGTTTACGATGACCGGTGGCCTGATGCTTGGATGCTTTATGAATTCCACGGGGATTACTTTTTTGAAACCCGGATCTGAGCTTGAAACTAAGGCCGCTAGGATGTCAGTCTGGACGTTTTCAGCGTGGGGAATTTGAATGAGAGGCGAATTGATCAAAGTTCTGAGCTAGATTCTTGTGGGAACCAAAATTCACACCGTTGATTTTCCGTAAATTAAGGAAAGTCAAGAAACCCTAACTTTCCCTGAGGTCTCGGATTCTCTGCGAGAGCAAACGACAAGTAATTGAATAAATGCAGAAAGTATGAAAATATAACAAAATGGATCTATAGAAAAAGTGGATCTATTTCGAGTCCGCGTAAGAGCAATTGCGATCATTACAAAGGATTCTCAATGCTTCGGCCGCAAGAGCTGTTAGCGAGTTACCTAGTTCTAACAATCAAGCAACTTAAAACTAATTCAGTCGCAGATTGATAACAAAAGACGAAAAAGATATGAGAAAAGGTTTGATTGATTTCGGACTAAAAATTTATGAAAGGCTGCCTACGTACCCCTTTCGAGGATCAAGCCCGGACGTAGTTCAAATAAAAGAGTGGACCAATAGATCGAACTGCTGGAGCAAGTTTGTATGGTAATCGAGTGCAAGTCAGAGAAAACCGAGTTAGTCGATAATAAAGCTTAGGTTTTCTAAGTGTAATGAGTTATAGAGTCTAAAGAAATTAGAATCGTCGAACAAAGATGGAGAAACATCTGAGTATAACTCTGTTGTTGTAGCCACCTATTTTTCTAAGTTCTTATAAGCTAAATGAGCTTCTCTTGGTCTAAATCTTTGGATGCATGTAGCTTTAGCTTTAGCTCCCCTTATATATGCCTCTGGGTCGGTTCCCCTTTCGTTTTTTTCCCTACGTCGAGTTTATCGCTTCGCGGAAATATTCATTTTTATCTCCGATCTTCATCATTATCTTGGAAACTTGACATTTATCTTCTGATTGCGCGAGATTTATCTTCTTATGTGAGTAAACATACACCGTCATGAAATTTTTGGCCTACATTTTGTATAAAATCACAAGTGGGTCTTTAGCCGCGTTCTAGGCCTCTTTGGGCCGTATTTTGACTTAAACGTTTTTACGATTTATTCAAAAGAAAGTTTAATGATACAATGTCTCTTTAGCTAGGAATTTCACACTTCTCGTGTAGTTTAGACAACTGTGGTGTTGAGTTAACCGTTGCCTTTTGTACAATAAACATGAACTTCATTCGGGAAAATGAGCTGTCGTTATTCCTCCAAGAGCGGAATACAGTAGGATCAAGCCTTTCGTAGTTCGTTCGTGAGTTAAGGTTTTTACTTCCTTTTTTCCAGTCAGACGTTTTATGTTTAGTTGTGTGTCGTGTAGAGATTATTGGGAATGTTGCTGCCAATATCATTGTATATTGGACCTTCGTCGGCCTCGAGACTAGCCTCGGCTGATTATTTTGGCCGAGTATGGCCGAGTATGTTTTTGGGAATGACAGCTTGTGGCTTCAGATCCCGGCCGCTTTGCGACTTTTTTAATGAATAAACTACGCTTCTCACTTGAAAAGGAGTTTAAGTAGATTCGGATTTTTGTTAAATGCAGAGGGAAGGATACGAGTTGTCATCTTGCTCCCAACTCTTTTGTGGATCGTCCTATTCGTTGCTCGTTCGAAATGTTTGAGAAATTTTCTGAAGTTTCGAGAGCGCTTAGATATGGACGAAGAGACATGCTTTCAGGATCTCGTATCTTTTCGATATCATGCCTTGAGACGTTAGAGACCAGTGTGCTGGGATTAGGTTAAGACCTAGGTTTAATCACGGTTTTAGGGGGTGCGATGACTACTTCGGCTTACATTTCCCGTATCGCTTTCGACCTGACTCCATCCCGCTTTAAAGTCCGTGATATGTTCTCATCTTATGTGACTTGTAAGGTAGGAATTGAGTATCTTTTCGGGGACAATTTTTAAGTCTCCCAAAAGTGCTGACAAAATTTCGGATTTCTTTTATAGCGTTATTACCCTTGTGTCGGTTGTTCGAGAGCTATCTCTATGAGATGGCTTAGTCTATTTAGGACGTTGAGAGTTTGTTGTGATCAGCAACAAACTTATTGGTAGATATTACTGTTTTTGAATCTTCACAAAGAATACATCTTTAAGAAGGTGTGTGTGTTTATAGTCGCGGATGGACTGTTTTTAAGGTGAGCATTCCGTTTTGGAAAGTTTTGACGAAAAACAGTTCTTCAAGCGTCAGAGATGTCTCGTTGTGTCGAAGGTTGAGTTTTTCTTTCGTATGCCGCATTTCGTGCTTGAAATGTTTGTGGGCTTTGAAGATGTGTGGCATCGCAAGGTTTTTGTTTTAAGCTTACGGGCAGAGAAATGTTTTGGTTTGTTTACGCCATGTTCGCAGGCAAAATTGTTGTTTTTCTTTTATTTATTAACGAGAATTACGACCAATGGGTCGCGTAATTTTTTCCCTGAGAATATGCGACTTCCTTCACTGTGCTCTGTGAAGACTCCCCCCCCCCCCCCCCCCCCCCGACATTTATTTTGTGTATAGTTAAGGATACTTCGTATAGCTCTAGGAGCTTTGTCACGAGTTTTTCCTTATGTGCCACTTTTTAGTTGTCAAATGTTGTGGGTTTAGAGTAAACTGCAAAACATATTGAAGTTGATCGGTTGTTGACAATTTTAAGTTTACCGTTAACCGTTTGGTGGTTAAACTAAGTTTCGATATTACGAATTTATCGTATGATTTCCGATTATGGGTTATACGATAATTATTTGCACTTGGCGTTTTTAGACTGATCGTGGATTGTCATTTTGCCTTTAAGTTATTGGATGGAGCAGTGGTCGCTCAAACATTTTGGCTCGGTCTGAAGGATGTTTTCAGCTTCATAGCCGAGGATGTTAGTTGTTAGCATTAAGGTCATGTTAGTTTAGAACTCTCCTAAAGAGGATGCCGAATTCCAGTTTGGATTTTTATCGGAAGGCGTAATTGGCCAAGGGCCAAAGAGCGTTTGTCGAAATTGATGGGCCGAGTCAGAGTTTTTCTTGCTAAGATGGCAAATGGTGTTAAAAACTATTTTCCACTTTAGGTATCGGTTACAAGATGAATGTTTCGTATAATGTACATCATAAATTTTCTTCGCATAACTTGGTGTGGCTATACGAAGGATGTTTCGCGTAAGTTTTACCATAAGTGAATGGCATAGAAGTAAATTGAGAATGTCTCTCGAATATTACTCGTGATATTTTCGAACGAGAAATATGTTTTCCTCATTCTCGTTTTCGCATTGCGAAGTCGTTTTTCATGACACCGAAGTTTTCTCGTAGGCTCTTCCGTAACAAATGTTATAGTTATACGAAAGAAATGGATGATCGGTTTTATGAGGTATCACATTGCCTAAATAATTTTCCATCTAATGCTGTGAGAGTTTGCTTTGTCGAAAGCGTTATCTTGATGCTAAGAAAAAATATTTTGAAGTGGGAGTATACGAGAATAATATACGTACCTACTCCCTCCTTTTGTTTTACGAAAGAAAACGGCTGACCTGATATTTTGAAGGTTGGTTTACGTTTTTTGTTTCGAAGATTGGGATGATCGACAATCCAGGTCGGTTTAAAGATGACGATAGGATTGTGACTTGGTGAGTGTTGGGTTGACGACTAGGAATAGGTCGGTTTTAAGAAAAATTCAAATAACGAGTCGTTTTAAGACGACATTCGCGTTTCTAGTTCTTTTCTTTCTTTAGGAAGCGAGCTGAGTATGCGTGGCGAACATTTCGGTTTTTCTGAGAGTTTAGATCGGTTTGAAAGATATGCCTGAACAGTCACAGAACAATAGATCGAGACAGTAAAATGCCTAAGACTTAGGTCTATAGAATATTCTCCGAAGTTCCTTAAAGTTTTGTGGCGATCTCTAAAGCATTTTTATTTCTTAGTACCTTCCTACGAAAATTCCAAGTCTGATTTCAAAAACTTCCAAGCCGGCCATACCTTAGTTTTCTCAAAGGTTTGGGTTAACCTCTTCTCCGTTTTTCTTTCTCATTTCCCCTTCCTCTCCTCGTGTCTCTATTCCCATTAAGAATGGTAAAGATATTAGTTCTTCCTGGCCGCGTTTAGGCTCGAACATGTCTTGCGGTTTTGGTTCATTGATCCATATTTTTTATTTTGGTTTTATCCTTTGAAACTGAAATCTATTTTTTTGAACCTAACTTTTACTTCTCCTGCAAATAAAAGATAGACCGCCATAATATCATTGGTCTCGATTTCTTATAAAATCGTAAGTGTGCTTTTAGTCATGTTTCAGACCTTTTCGGGTAGTTTTTTTGACATAAACGTTTTTACGATTTCTTCGAAAGAGTACCTTTGATACGACGTCAATTTTTATAGGAAGGTTCCAATTAATCGCATAGTTGAGGGCGACTAGGGTGTTAAGTTAATTGTTGTCGTTTTATAAGATCAATATGAATTCATACGAAAAACAAGTTTTTGCGGTTTTTATCGTAAAGTTCCAAAGGAAACTCCAATCGAGACGAAACAAGAAATGTTTCAACCGAGATTCAAAGGAGAACGAAAATATGGAGGTAAGGGTGAGTAGGATGCCCAAGAGAGCGAATAGGATGCCCAAGAGGTCGAATAGGAGCAAGCCAAGGAGTATAGGCGAGCCTTACCTGTTTTGTCGTAAAATCTCAATGGAAACTCCGATTGAGATGAAACGAAAAGCGTTTCGATCGAGATACAAAAGAGAACACAAAGGATAAGCTCACCAAGGCTTTTCAAACTCTCCATGAGGCGAGTTGGAGGGAATAAATCGAACTCGCCTTTGGGGTGAGTTGGACGGTGTGCGTCCAACTAGTTTTGATCGTAAATTCTCAACGAAAACTCCTATTGAGATGAAATGAAAAGCATTTCAGTCGGGATTCAAAGGAGAACCCAAAGGTGATCCAAATGACCGCTCGTAAGGTCCAACTTGCCGAACGGGCAAGTTGGCTGGCTCATTTTTTCCAACTCACCCGTTCGGCGAGTTGGAGGGGTTGTTTGGTCCACATCGCCTGTTCAGCGAGTTAGACGGCTTGTTCGGTCCAGCTCGCCCATTCGGAGAATTGGACGGTGTGCGTCTAATTTGTTTTGATCATAAAATCTCAACGAAAACTTCGATTGAGACGAAACGAAAAGCGTTTCGATCGGGATTCAAAGGAGAACGCAAAGGGGATCCAAAGGACTGCTCGTTCGGTCCAGCTCGCACGTTCTGAGAGTTGGACTGGTCCAACTCTCCGAATGGGCGAGGTATACTGCTTGGTTGGTCGAACTCGCCGAACGGGCGAGTTTGACATCTCGTCTGGTCCAACTCGCTGAATGGGCGAGTTGGACTGGTCCGACTCCAGTTTTGATGGTATGCTGGCACGGTCGTTTCGTAAATATTTTTTCAAACTTTTTCTACGAATTTTTTTTCATAAAATGCTAACTCGTTTCACTTTTCGAACGATGTTCCATAAATTATTGTCAAGTTTGACTTTACGAAAGCTGTTTCGGAAAGTGTTGTTGAGTATTAATTTTACGAAAATTATTCTGCAAAATGTCATGATTTTAGTTTTACGAATGCTGTTTCGTAATATGTTGTTGAGTTTAATTTTTTGAAAGTATGCAAGCGTGTTTTCTTGTTTGGCTCTACGAGAGCCGCTTTTTTGGAAAACTCAAGTTTTGGCTTATGAAACTTTGGCTGTGATGAGCTTAATTATCGAGAGTCGACTTAATCGTAGATTTTCTCGTTTCCGCAGGATTAATCTGAGGGGATTTTGAGTAGTTTTTTCGAAGTATGTTTAAGTGATAATCATTGAGAATTCACTGAATATGTCGCATAGAATCGATTATTTATTCTTACAAAATATTAGGATGCAGAAAAAGTTTTAGTAGTGAGGGATACGATCTCTTGTTTTGCTTAGTTTAGTTTTCGTCAGCCGTTTTAGATTTCAAGTGATTCAATAGAGATCAACTTTGTTTCTTTGAAAATTGTTCGGAAGAAGTACAGCAGTGGGGGGTTGTGCGCCCGATTTGCTGTGCTTCCTTTCTCTGTGAGTAATCTAGGTATCTCCGCAATTTCTAGGAGAGGAAATTTTATTTATTCGAAATTTTTTCGAAAAAGGTCTTTTGGTCGAACCCTTATGCGCTGAGATTTTTCCAATTCAGTAATGAGACGAACTTTAGGGGTTTAATAGATTGTTGCCCTTTTCGTTTAGTGAGAGAAATCGTGAGCTTGTTTCGGTGCTCCGCCTGTGGCAAAAAGTCGCGACTAGGTTTTCGATTTTCTCAAGTACTGAGGCGTTTGCATAAGCGTTGTCGATGGGAGCAGTCACTGCTATAGTTATTTTACCAGCGTTGTTCCGAGCTGCGGTATTGTCTTTCGTATTTCCACACATCGTTTCGATCAAGCGTTTTGTGGCCATGAATTAGAGTAATCCATACCTCCCCTCCTTCTAGCGCCAAATTGTAAATTCACACCGTCGATTTTCTGTAAATTAAAGAAAGTCAAGAAACCCTAACTTTCCCGGAGGTCCCGGATTCCCTGCGAGAGCCAACAAAAAGTAATCAAATAAATGCGGAAAGTATGAAAATATAACAAAACGGATCTATAGAAAAAGTAGATCTTATTTTCAGTCCGCGTAAGAGCATTGCAATCATTACAAAGGATTATCAAAGCGTCGGCCGCAAGAGCTGTTAGCGAGTTACCTAGTTCTAACAACCAAAAACCTTACACCTAGTTGAGTCGCAGCTCGATAACAAAAGACGAAAAAGATATGAGAAAAGGTTTTGATTGATTTTGGACTGATCCTTATGAAAGGTTGCCTACATACCCCATTTGAGGATCAAGCCGAATGTAGTTCAATTAGAAGAGTGGACCAATAGATCGAACTGCTGGAGCAAGTTCGCCTGGTAATCGAGTGCCAGTCATAGAAACCGAGATTGTCGAGAATAAAGCTTAGGGCTTCTAAGTGTAATGACTTATAGAGTGTAAAGAAATCAGAATCGTCGAACAAAGATGGAGAAACGTCTGAGTATAACTCTGTTGTTGTAGCCACCTATGTTCTAAGTTCTTATAAGCTAACAGAGCTTCTTTAGGTCAAAATCTTTGGATTCGTGTGCCTTTAGCTTAGGCTACCCTTATATATGCCTCTGGGTCGGTTCACCTTTCCTTTTTTACCCCTAGGTCGAGTTTATCGCTTCGTGGAAATATTCCTTTTTATCTCGATCTTCATCATTATCTTGGAAACTTGACGTTTATCTTCTGATTTCGTGAGATTTACCTTCTTCTGCAAGTAAAGATACACCATCATGACATTGATGGCCTAAATTTTGTATAAAATCACAAGTGGGTCTTTAGCCGCGTTCTAGGCATCTTTGGGCCGTATTTCGACTTAAACGTTTTTACGATTTTTTCGAAAGAATGTTTAATGATATGACGTATCTTTATCTAGGAATTTCACACTTCTCGTATAGTTTAGACAACTGTGGTGTTGAGTTAACCGTTTCCGTTTGTACGATAACCATGAACTTCATTCAGGAAAATTTTTGTCATAGTTTTTATCTTAAAGTCCCAATGGTAACTCCGATCAAGACAAAACGAGGGGTGGATCCGCCGAGGTTCAACGGAAGGCATAAGATCTGGTTTATGTTCGGTCCAACTCACCGAACGGGCCAGTTGAACTGTGTGTTTGGTCCAACTCGCCGAACGGGCGAATTGGACTGCTTGCTCGGTCCAACTCGCCTGTTCATGTTTGGCCTCGTACTCCTTCTACCCCAACAGTCATTTGTTTGGATCAGACCCTCCTATTCGAGAACTTGTCGTATAACTTCTTTCTTTTAAATTACACGAAGCTTTTGTCTGGATTTATACTTCTTTTTAGATAATAATATTTTCTTGGGATTTTTCTAGCATTGATTCTGTCGTGGACCGATTTTGACCCCAACAATTTTGGACGAGTTTTAGGTATGCATCCATCCTATCGTCTCTTGCATCGTATTCCCGGTGTATTGGTTTGCTATTAGTTGGGAGTCGCAATGCGCATGGATATTACGTATCTTGAGACCATGAGCTAGCCGCAAACCCGCGACGAGAGCTTTGTACCCAGCTTCGTTGTTTAAAGCATTAATAATTAGTCTAAACGATTTCTCCAACATTTCCCCAGTCGGCGAGGTGAGTCGAATTCCAATCCTTGAGCCTTGTTTGATGAAGACATGTCCTCATGAAGGGTCCATGTTGAATTTGGCTCTTGGTTTGTGATGCCCTCCGTGGGGAGTTCTACTAAGAAATCGGCGAGTACTTGCGACTTTGCACAAGTTTTCGCTTAATACTCGATATCGTATTCACTTAGTTCGACTGCCCACTTTGCTAGCCTCCCTAATTGACTGGGGCTGTGCAAAATTGTTCGTAGCACGAACGATCTGAGAACTATGATCGTGTGCGGCTGGAAGTACGGTCTCAGTTTTCGCGCTGACATCAGGACGGCGAGTGTCAGCTTCTCCATTAGAGGGTACCGCGTCTCGGCATCCAGCAAGGTTTTACTTACGTAAAAAAATAAGTTTTTTCTCACCACGTTCTTCTTTGATGAGAACGCCGTTTACAGCCATCATGGATACTGCGAAGTATAAAAATTAAAGCTCCCCTTCAATGGGTTTCGCAAGAACTGGGGGAGCGGATAGGTAATGCATTAACTGTTGAAAAGATTTTTTGCATTCCTCAAACCACTCGATTGTTTTTGTTCCCTTTTAAGGTGTCGTAGAAGGGAAAGAATTTGTCCGTTTATCGCGAGATGAAGCGATTAAGCGCTGCTACTCTCCCTGTTGACCTTTGTATTTCTTTCTTTTTCTTTAGAGAGGCCATTTCGATCAGTGCATTTATTTGTTTCGGGTTAGATTTGATTCCACAATATGTGACTAGATATCCGAGGAACTCCCCTGATGCCACTGCGAACCTGCATTTGGCCGGGTTTATTTTCATGTTTCACAGGTTTGAAAGTTGGGTCGACATTGAGTTCGTAACATGTTCTGTTGATGTCGATCCCTGGCAAGTCTTCCGCAGCCCAAGCAAATGTGTATAGGTTCTTTTTCAGATAGGCTACAAGCTCTATTTTCAAGGGCTCGCAAAATTTAGTGCCGATTTCAATGCAACACTCAGGGAATTTCTCATCGAGACATACTGACACAACGGGTTTGCAAGTTTGTTCGCGCTTTTCTTCTAAGGCCTCGGCTTTCCGTAATTGCCAAAAGATTTCCGTTTCATCTTGTTCCAGGGCGTTTTCGATGGAAGTCGGTTTATTTTTATTTTTCGACAGAATTTCTGCCGTAGAATGCTTTCGCTTCAATTTCGCGGTGAAACAGACTTGCGATATTTTTTGATCTCCCGAGATTTTTTCGCCACGGGAGTTTGTCGGAATTTTGACACACAAGTGGTATGTCGAAGGTATAGCTTGCATGGAATTTAGCCGTGGAACGCCCATGATTGCGTTGTACGAAGAAGGGCGATTGACGACTAAAAATTCCATGACTTTGGCTATGCTCTTAGCTTTAACCGCAAGGCTAATAGAGCCGACGGTCATGGTAGCTTCTCTCGAGAATCCCACTATCGGGCACGAACTTTGTGATTTCTGAGAGCTAGATTTTCATTCTCTCGAGGGTATATCTGAAGTTAATATCGGCTGAGCTACCAGTGTCCACCAATACTCTTACGACATCGATATCGTGGATCGTCAACTCAATGACAAGGAGATCGTTGTGAGGTTTGGCCTGATCGTTCGTTGCTTTATCCTTGAAAGAGATAGCGGCGCTGTCTGTTTGGTTAGACATACTGCTTCCTGATCGTTCGGTGATTGTAGTGTTAGAGAATCCGACCCCCCCCCTTCCTTCTAGTGTCAAACTGTGGGAACCGAAATTCGCACTGTCGATTTTAATGAACAGAGGAAAGTCTAGAAACCCTAACTTTCCTTAAGGTCCGTATTCCCTGCGTAAACACATGAATACAAAAAAATAGACAATAACAAGATATTGAAATAGATTGCAGAGAGGCAATTTATTAATTAAGACGAAGTAAAGTTACAGAGATTAACCGGAAAAAGATGGCCGGAATTCGTCAACAGTGGAGAACAGAAGAAACATAACAGTAAAACGTTCTAAGTATCATACTGATATACCTATTTATTACAGTTTTAGACCATGTTATAGACTCTATTTAGGGTATGTTATGTGTGTCTAGGGTATGTTTTGAGGTCTTTACAGGTTCAGGTACGTTTTGGAGATATATGGAGATACTTGGAGCTTTTGGAGAGGAATAATCCGTAGCTGATCATTGAAGAGAATCGAAGTACGAGATTACCGTTGATCGACGATACAAGGTAGCCGTCGACCGATGTTACATGACAAAGATCGATCGATGTTGCACATCTGCCATCGATCGATGTCCAGTTCGCAGACAGCCGACTTTCAAGCCCAAGTTAGAGACATGACACAAGATTACAAGATTACCCTTGGACGAGTTTTGACCTAGACTTTAGGGTTTTATATTTGTACTTTATGTATTGCACCAGAAAGGGGGGGAAGGGGTTGGTGTGTGTGTGCTAGTGTTAGGGTGCTAAGTGTTCTAAGTATTCTTTGAAACCTCAATATCTTATCTATGCATTTTATTCAAATTATCATTATTACTTTAATTATGTCTGAGTAGTTATCAACTAGGTTTAGGGTTTATCAATGATGCTGATGGATTAGCCAAACAATATAATTGTTAAGGTCATTATTAGATCTATTAATAGAATTGTGTTTGTTGCTTGTGTTCTAGAGTAACTAACTAGAACCCTGATAATAGGATAGTTAGGCGCAAGTGAGAGCATGGTCTACTACCGAAATCTATTCTGTTGAGCTAGGTTGCTAGAAACAAACGAGAGTTGGTTTAGTCAATCTAGTGAACTTATCGAATGAGGTCACAACGCTTGACTCAAGAAACCATCGATCGATGCAGGATCATTGCCATCGATCGACGATCATTCCGTGTCAACAAACGAGAGCTGAGACATTGAACTTAATCAATATATTAGGCGCGCATGCGAGAGCTGGTGTCTTTTACATCATTTGTGTGCAATTGTTCTCTGTGGATTCGATCTCTAAGTAATACACATGATCTCTCTTGACAAGAGTATTGTGTGTTAGGATTAAGGGTTAATTTGACAGTTGTTTGTTTAGGATATTATTACCCTATTAAAATATAAAAACACACCCACGTCAAATACTCGCTAATCTGGCCGCCTAGATCCTAAGTTATACTAATTCTAACAATAACTTCCCTCAAACCCTAATCTTTGGATCCACTTTCTCTTTTTCATGCTCTTCTTTATATAGGTCTCCAAGGTCGGTCTTCTTTCCTTTTCTGCTCCCGATTCAAGTTTATCTTCTGCGGAAATCTTCCTTATGTTCTTGATTTTTCACAATTATCCTCAGACTTAAAAATGATCTTCTTTTCCATTTATCCTTTGCGAAAATCTGGTAGACCATCATTGCAATCGGGTTCATTCTCGTCTAAAATAGTAAGTGGACTTTTATCACATTTTAGACCCTTTCGGACAGTTTTGCGATTTTATCAATTTTTACGATTCCTTTCGGAGAGATCGTCCCTCATACGTTTATACGATGTTGGTTCCGAAAAATAACAAACCAAACATGTAAATGAGACAATGTTGGTGTTTAAGTTAAACGTTGTCGTTTTACATGATTAACTTGAATTTTTGCCGAGAAAACAAGTTTTACGATTTTTATCGTAAAACTTTAACGGAAACTCCAATCGAGACGAAACAAGAGACGTATTAGCAAAGATATGACCGAGAGGATGATGAAGATGGTGTCGTCTAGTCACCCATGGGCGACTAGACAATGCTGCTTGTGTAGTCGCACATGGGCGCTTAGATGTTAAGCATCTAGTCGCCCATGGGCGACTAGACTGTGTGCGGTTCTTCATCGTCCCGAAACTCCTTCTCTGTGATTGTTCGGAATGAGTTTCTTTTGGAGGATAGTCTTAGCAATTCTAGACGTTGATTTCAAGATTACCGTTTTTGATCCCAACAATCATTTGTGGGGAATAATGTTTCTTCTAGGCTAGTCATTCATAAGGGCATGATATTTTATTGAAGAGACGCAACCGATAATCCATTTGATCCAAGTCTCCAAGAAGCCCATTTTCCATTACTTTTGGATAAAATCCATTCTTAGGAAGACACGTCTATTGATCTTTTTTTAACGCCTAATGTTTAATTTGCAATATATTGAAGCTCTTTTGTAAAATATTTTTGGGCAAATCTCTCAAATAGCCCATTTTGAAGTTTTTGTCATAAAAATAGATCTGGAAAAAAAAAATGACCAAAATAGACCTTTTTATTTTGAAAATTTTAATATTTTTAAATTTTTTTAATTTTTAAATCTCAACTCCAAAACCCCCACCCCATAACTCTAAACCCTAAGTTTAGATTAGTTCACCCAAATGTATAAATATATATTTACATCATTTAATAAAATCTATTATGGTCATTTTTCTCTTTAGGTGTTATTTTTGGGACAAAAACTTTTTTTGGCCTATTTTGGTCTTTATCTCAATATTTATTTTGCATAACTGATGATAAATCACACAGTCTGAGGAAGTTTAATCATTCCGCCCACTTTGTATTTTCTCGCTTTAATGTACGTATTGTAAAGAGGAATACCATAAGATAAACCTAAAAATGTTTGGGTTAATTAATGTAGACTAGTTTAGAGTTATGGGATGAAGTTTTGGAGATGATGATTAAAATTAAAAAATAAATAAAAATATTAATTTTTAAAAAAATAAAAATAGTCTACTTTTATGATTTTTTTTGAAATTTATTTTTGTGATAAAATTTCAAAAATATTTATTTTAAAGTAAAAAATGATAAACCGTATTCTTTGGGATTTACCAATGTAAAAACATTAATTAATCTTTAATCAATCGAAGAGGTTTCCACCATTGTTTTAAATAGTGTAGGTTAGATATTCAAGCCTCCTGATCAAGAGTGCTGACTGCTGTATTTTTCCAATTATAGACAGTGCTCACGTTTGTTTTGGGTTAGAATTTAATAGACTAGTCATTCATAAGGACATGATATCCTTTAATGGATCAAATTCTGTATTAACCCACTTGGGTTTCAAAAATTCTAAAAAGACTCCATCATAATTTATATTAATTTTACATTAAAATTTAAATAGAAAAAAGTATAAATAACTAAAAAATCAGAAGACATCAGTTTATTTACGACCCGTGCCATTGCTATCCTACCCGATTTTTGAAACCTAAACCCGACCCGACTTTAGCCCTAAATTCCTAAATTCAAAAACAACTACTTCGCCATTCAACATCATCTCTTCCCTCAATCTTCACTTCCACATTTTTTAATCCAAATCTCCTTTATAAAAAATGACATATAATCTTCATTAATTTTTTTTAATTACAAATCGATCAACCCATGGTTATATTTAGCCGTCGAATTTCATCTTCAAAGTAAAAAATTTACGAGAAAGAAGAACCCAGAAAATTACTAGTACGACTAGTACAACTAAAACTAGTACGACTCGAAATAGTACAACTATTATAACTCGAACTAGTAAAACTAGTATAAATAGAACGAGTATAACTAGTACAACTATATTGAATATAACGAGTATAACTAGTATAACTATAACGCGTATAACTAATACAAATTTTTAATTAATATGGTGATATTTGTTTTTTGTTTTCAGTGTATTAAGGATGCTAGAAAAGATGATGATGTCAAAGTATATGAATAATCTATTTTCCATAATATTTGATTTGAATAATGATTTGTTTACAAGTTGTACTAGCTATACTAGTTGTACTATTTTTGGAAAAAAATCGTCTTTATCTTTTTGCTCCCAAAGCCCAAAAAAGTAGTCGCGGAGACGGACCGGGGCGTAGTCGTCTCGCTGTGATGGCGAGATGGACCAGAGGCGAGGAAACCGCAAGAACTTGGACGTAATGGCTTAAGCTCTCTTTTTGGCCGGTCTTCTAAGAGTCGTTTATTCAAAGATCGCTAGAATATCCCGTGAAGACTTGTTGCTCAATCATTTTTTAATCATATATCATCTTAGATATTTGATTGTTTCTCATATAGAATACCAAACTAGTTTGTCAACTTTTGAAAGGTCAAAGTTGTACCAGTTATATCATTAAAACGAAGGAGGGCGAGAATGATCTAGAGAAGGCAATTAAAGTTAATTTATTTTGTTGTGATTTAATGGCACCTGATTAAGTTGTGATTTTATTGTGATTTGTTGTGATTTTGTAGAGGATGTTGATGAATCGCCTTATACACTTGAAGTGATGACAACAGCTGCCGAAAAGGTTGAGAAAGAAGTTGCAGAGAGGAAAATTGTGGAGAAAGTGGATGAAGATGCTAAAGTTGATTTACTGGAAGATGCAGAGCCCTTGACAAGGCTGAAGAGATTAACAAAGCATTCTCATTAAAATAACATGTAGTTATACTAGTATTCTAGTTGTACCGACTGTACATAGTTGTACTAGTTTTTGAGTTGTACCAGTTTCTACATAGTTGTACTTTGGCAGTGAAATCAAAAAATATTAGTTGTACCAAATAATAAATACATTTACCTCAGTTGTACCATTTATTTATGTTTACATATCTTTGCCCGATTACAATGATATCATCAATTTTGTAAAAAATACATTTCATCTATGTTTTTCAAAAATTATGTGGACAAACAAGTTAACAAACCTTAAAAGTATAAGGTAGATCATGTAAACTTATGGAGTTGTGTAATAATTTAATTTTTTTTTCAAAACTTCAAATTAAATTAAAGAAACTTTCTGAGTACATACGAGTTGAGATATTTGATTATTTTCTTCTATGGAATACCAAATTGGTTTTGTTAATTTCTGAAATGTCAAAGTTATACCAGTTGTACCAGTAATACTCGTCTAATATATAATAAAAATTATATCAATTGTTTATATGTCTAGTTTTAGGGGTTGTACCAATATTTTTACACCATAGCTTTATAAAAATAAGTTTGATTTTTGTTTATCATAATAATATGACCGATATTTCACACCATAGCTTTATTCATCATTTTAATGGTATCATTAAAACATGATAAACAATCCAAATGTAATAACACATAGTTGTACCAGTTGTGGAGTTGTACGATTGTGTACATAGTTGTACCAGTATTTTAGTTGTACAATCATATACATAGTTGTACCGAGTTTTGAGTTGTACAAATTTGTACATAGTTGTATTTTGGTCTAGAATTTGAAATATATAGTTGTACCAAATTATAAATAAATATACCTGAGTTGTACTTCTTGTTTATATTTACATACCTAGAATCACATACTATGAAATCATTAATTTTGTCAAAATATATTCGGTATAAGTTTTTTAAAAATATAGTGAAGAAACAAGTAAATAAACCTTTAAAGTATAAGGTAGATACTAAAAACTTATGTAATTGTGTAATAATTGCAAAAAAAAATTGCTTAAACTTCAAATAGTTAGGATAAACCATTCTAAGGACATTTCAACTTGTATAGTGTACGGTTGTTTTCATATGGAAAGCCAAATAGAATTTTAAAATTTCTTAATTGAATAATTTTACTAGTTATACCATCATTTTATGTCTGTTATATATAAAATAGTTATACTAGTTGTACTAGTATTACAATATGATAGCAAAATTGAAAAGTTTAGTTACGCTACATAAGAAGTAAATACACCTTAGTTACACCACTTCTATATGTTTACATATTAAGTATCTCATATTATGAAATCATTAATTTAAAAAAAATATTTTGGTATACGTTTTTCAAAAATATGGTAAACAAACAAATAAACAAATTGTTAAAGTATAAGGTTAATGATATATAGTGTTTTTAATATTTTTAGCATCTTTTTCTTAATCATATTAGTGTTTTGAGTTGTATTTAGGTGTTAGATTGTATATATATGATCATTTGCATGCATTAGAGGCTAGATTGTACTATTAAGAAGCTTATGGCAAATATCAAGGGTTAAATTGTATATTATTGAAGTTTGGGGTCAAAAACGATCTTAAGGAAAGATGAGGGACCACTCTGAAATTAATAGGAAGTCTGGACTATGGTATTGGAAGATTTGGGGTTGATTCAAAAGATGTTTTGCAAGTTCAAAAGGTTTGAAGTTAAATCATAATTAACCAAAACGTGAAGGGTTAGATGTGCAAATAGATTAAAATAAGTAATTTTATTATTTAATTTACATGGGGTCATGGAGTCATATAGATTAAAATAGGTCATGAGAGAATATTTTTTAGGATTGTGTCCTATTAGAGATTAAAGTCCCCTATTAGAGATTAAAGTCCATATTTAATTGAAGAGGCGCCTAATGATCTTTTCTTAACGCCTAATGTTTAATTTGCAGTATATTGAAGCTCTTTTGTGAAAAAAATTATTTTGCATAACTGATGATAAATCACACACAGTGTGAGGAAGTTTAATCATTCCGCCCGCTTTGCATTTTCTCATTTTAATATACGTATTGTAAGAGAAATAACATAAGATAAACCTAAAAATGTTTATATCATTAAAATAGTCATTAAGTAAAAAATGATTAAAATAGATTTTATTAAAGGATGTAAATATATATATTTATATTACTTGGGTTAATTAATCTAGACTTAGGGTTTAGAGTTATGAGATGAAGTTTTAGAAATGACGCTTAAAATTAAAAAAAAATAAAATATTAATTTAAAAAAAAATTATTTTAATGATTTTTTCTTTGAAATTTGTTTTTGTGATAAAATTTCAAAAATGTTTATTGTAAAGTAAAAAATGATAAACCGTATTCTTTGGGATTTACCAATGTAAAAACATAATTAATCTTTAATCAATCGAAGAGGTTTCCACCATTGTTTTAAATAGTGTAGGTTAGATATTCAAGCCTCCTGATCAAGAGTGCTGACTGCTGTCTTTTCCAATTATAGACAGTGCTCACGTTTGTTTTGGGTTAGAATTTAATAGAGATGGACGTTTGTTTTGGGTAAGAATTTAAATAGAAAAACAAGAAATGGAAGACAAAACAATGTCGGTACAGAAAGACAATTTCGTGGAAGTAATAAACTTTTTATCCACGGCAACGCGAAAGCACTTAGTTGTGTATATTATATATACACTACACTAGAGATGACATATTCAATAGACTCTTACTTGAATACTTTATAGAGAGAATGGGCTTTCTTCCTTGTTTAATCTGTTTTCTTATCTTAGTTTTAATATTTCTAAACACCTCTGCTTCTTCTAAACGGCAGTTACTGTGTCATCCCGAGCAGAGGAAAACCCTTCTGGAATTCAAGAGCGAATTTACCAGCTCATGTAATTTTTCTACATCTTACCCAAGAACCGAGTCATGGGCTAACCAGAGTGACTGCTGTTATTGGGATGGTATCACGTGTGAGGCACGTCTGGGGAAGTGATCGAGCTAGATCTTAGTTGCAGCTGCTTCAGGGCCAACTCAGTTCTCAAAGCAGTCTTTTTAAGCTGCAGAAGCTTCGTGTCCTCAATCTTGCTAACAACGATTTCAGCTCTTATGTTATACCAACTCAGTTCAGTACGCTTTTTGAGTTGAGACAACTCAATCTCTCTAACTCTTGGTCATCTGGTCCTATTCCAACAGAGCTTCTTCATCTGACCAAGTTGGTGTCTCCTGATCTTTCTTACAATTCTTTATCATCTGATGAGTCATTTCTTAACAAACTTGTCCAGAATTTGACGAACCTCCATGAGCTTAACTTAGGTCTTGTTGACATTTCTTCAGAATTCCCCAAAATATCTCAAACCTATCCTCTCTCAAATCACTCTCACTTGACAACTGCAACTTTTTTGGTAAATTTCCAAGCAATCTTCTTTTGATTCCTACCATACAAACCATTAACTTGTACAACAATCAAGATATGGTAGGCTCTCTTCCAGAGTTCGATGGAAACAACTCTCTTGTCTCGTTGGACCTCTCTTTCACATCCTTTTCAGGTAACTTACCTGACTCCATCAACAACCTCAAACATCTAAATTATTTGAGTCTTGAGAGTAATGCTTTCTCTGGAAAATTCCATCTTCACTTGGAAACCTCTCTAAACTATTGGTTCTCGAACTTTCATATAATTATTTCATTGGTCAGATCCCTTCTTCTATTGGAAACCTTTTTCATCTCACCCATCTCCACCTTTCTTCCAATAGACTTGATGGTCAAATTCCATCTTCTTTTGTCAATCTGAAGCAACTGAATAGCTTATGCTTTGATTCCAATATGATTGGTGGTAACTTTCTCCTTCCACTACTCAATCTTACCAAGTTGAAATTTTTATCACTTACGACAATCATTTCAACGGTACACTTCCTCCAAACATAAGTGTACTTTCCAATTTGGAGACTTTTGAGGCAAGTCACAACACTTTCACCGGAACTCTCTCTTCTGCCCTATTCAACATTCCTTCTCTGACTTTAATTGATTTGAAAGATAATCAACTCACTCATGTTTTGAATTTGGGAATAGCTCTTCACCATCTAGACTAGAAAGGTTATTGCTTGGCCATAATCATTTCCAAGGACCAATCCCAATATCCATATCAAAATTGGTCAGTGTCAGGGAACTTGATCTCTCTTATTTCAACACGGGGATGTCAGTGGATTTTGGTATCTTCTCCCAACTCAAGAAGCTCATGGGTCTGGATCTAAGCTATCTGAACACCACCAGTACTGTTGATCTGAGCATCCTCTTCTCACATCTCAAGTCCCTATCTGAATTGGATCTATCCGGCCAGCATGTTTCAACTTCAAAGATGGGCTCAAATTCCAGTCTACCACCACACTTGATTCGGTTGAAATTGTCAGGCTGTGGTATCACAGAGTTTCCAAAGTTCGTAAAAAAACTCCAACACTTGACTTACTTAGACCTCTCCAACAATAATATCAAAAGGTCAAGTACCACAGTGGCTATGGAAACTCCCAGCGCTAATGAGCCTAAGTCTTTCCCAGCAACTCCTTACTAGCCTCGAAAGATCCTCAAATGATGTCCCAATACAGGAGATACTTATGCTAGATCTGAGTTCAAACGCGTTCCAAGGACCGTTAGTAATCCCACCAGTCACCACGGAAGCCATGCTCGTCGGCAATAACAACTTCACAGGAAAGATTCCTCGATCCATATGTAGGCAAAGGTTTCTAAACGTCCTTGATTTATCGAATAACAACTTCACCGGCTCAATTCCTAGGTGTTTAAGGAATCTAAACGAATACCTTTCTGTGCTTAGCCTCGGTTACAATCAACTCAGTGGAAAATATTCCGGAAATATTTACCAATGCTACCAAGTTAACTTCACTTGAGCTCAGCCACAACAGATTTGTGGGAACACTTCCAAGGTCGTTGAAGGGATGCTCGACCCTGGAAGTGCTCAATGTGGGAAGAAACAAAATCGACAACACGTTTCCATTCTGGTTGAGTTCTTTGCCTAAACTAAAAGTTATGGTCCTCCGCAATAACCGATTCAAAGGAGTCTTATACCAAACCTCGTCATTATTTTGGGTATCCAACTCTGCAAATCATTGACATAGCCAACAATCACTTCACCGGGAACTTGCCTTCACATTACTTTGCAGAATGGAACATGACAACAAGTAAAGATTTCAAAGGCTTTCATTACATTGGAGACGGTGAAAGCTATTACCATGATTCAATGGTTTTGATGAGTAAAGGAGTAGAGATGAAACTTGAACGGATATTTACACTCCTAACAGCCATTGACTTCTCTGGAAATAATATTCAGGGAAAGATCCCTGAATCCGTTGGTCTATTGAAGGATCTTATTGTGCTCAATCTGTCAAGTAATGTTTTCACTGGAGAAATTCCTTCATCTTTGGCAAATCTGATTGAGGTTGAGTCACTAGATTTATCACATAACAAGCTTTCAGGCCACATTCCACCTGCTCTCGGAGGCCTCACCAGTATCTCCAACATCACTGTTTCGCACAACCAGCTCGTGGGTCCGATACCACAAAGCACACAGTTTCAAACGCAATCTGCGTCATCTTTTGAAGGAAACCTTGGACTATGTGGTCTTCCTCTCAGTGAAAAATGCGGAGATAACCTGGAAAAAGGTAAATCACAGGAACAAGGATCGGAGGAAGAAGAAGATGAAGGAGTATTGAGCTGGACTGCAGCTGCAATAGGCTTAGCACCTGGAATCATCCTAGGACTTACCATCGAGTACATTTTGAATATACCAAAGACTCGATGGTTCATGAACACATCATCACACTTTAGGTCATTTTGACTTGTGAGGTCAGTTAGGAACATGATTATTTCTGTTGCATACATACAGAGATTTAGATATTGTTGCAATTGATTCACATTTTCCCTATAATTTACAGTTGAGAACCTATGCAATACAACCCTGAAGTGAGGAACAAGGGCGACGAAGAGGATGAAGAGGGTCACAACGGCAAATGGGATTGCGAGCTTCGAGCTCTGTCTAATTCAAGTTAGGCCCAACCAAATAAAAATAGTGGTACTGTTTGTAAGTTGTTACTGTTTTATATTAAGATGTGATATATTGTTTCAAAGCTGTATAAATGTTGTTAAATATATAGATGTTGCCACTATGGAACTAAATTATGTATATTGAGAGAGAAGTTTTGACTGAAAACTTGAACCATGGCATTCATCCTTAACTAAATATATGCAGGAAACGCTTTTGGGGTCAATGAAACCTTTAAAAGAATCGAAAGCACCTTGGCATTCATCTATATACACTATTATTTAGAAAATGATTTTTTCCTATTTCTAAGCTCTCACATTAAAAGTTAAAGTGATTAAACTGTTGTTAATAAAACTGGCCAAAAATAATAATGTATCTTATATTTATAAAGATGATTACTATATAGGGAGAATTGCCAAATGTGACTCAAAACTTGGAGTCAAACCCAAAGAATACCTCAAACTTGGGTCAAAGGCAAAAGTAACTTAAAAGGCTATTGAAATTACAACTATCCCCTTGTGAACAAACAAAAAAACGGATTTTTTTTACGTTTCTAACCCTCGCAAGTCGTCTGTTCAGATGACTTAACTTAAAGTCGTGTGGACAGTTATTCAATTTTAAAAATTTTGTAAAAAATATTTTGATAAGTGAAAAATGAGAATTATGTAATTAACATATATCTTAAGAGATATAAATTAAGATATAACAAATTTCAATTGTTTTCAGCATAGATGAGTGAAAGTAGTGAGTCATGATATTTTTAGTTTATGTTTCATCAACATATGTTGTAGTATTGTATGTGTTCTTAGGGTTAGATTTTGGAAAGCATTAAAACCGTTTTTGAAAAATTTAAAAATTACCTAAGCGTGTTCATTTATGTGTATAGTAAACAGTATTGAAGTATAATTTGATTTTATAATGTGGTTAGTTAGTTAATTTAGTCATTTTAGTTTAGGGTTTCATTTTAGGGTCTAGGACGACTTAACATTTAGTCGTCTGTAAACGGACGACTAAATATTAAGTCGTCTGATGTACATTATCCGCCAGACGACTTATTTGTAAGTCTTCTAAACCGGACCAAACCTTAAATTTTTCCACTGTACTTTTAAAGCTAACCGGATTATTTATCCAATATATAAGGTGATTTTTCTTTTTGTGTTAATTTTTCACAAAAACCCTAACAGTTCTCTCTCAAAGGCGATATCAAAGGCGAGTTCGAGTTCCCACTATTTCCGAACAAACCATCGTTCTCAACGTCGGCTATCTATCTCACTTCATTCTCACCATTCTCACCGCCGCTTCCTCTAAACACTAGCGCCGCCGCTTCTTCTAAACCCTAGCGCCGCCGCTTCCTTTGTTGTTTAGTTAGGTTGGATGTTGTTTTCCTCTCATTTTACGGTTACGATTTGTGATTTCAAGCAATTTGTGGATATTTTCATTTCAAATTAGGGTTTCAAAGATTGGGGATTTCAATCGATTTGTGGTCTAGTTAGGTTGGATGTTGTTCTCCTCTCATTCGTCTGGTCAGCTTTCAAATGTTCTACTGGAAGTCTTGGTAGACTTATAATTAAGTCGTCTTGAAAGTCTTCCAGGTGGACGACCCAGACGACTTAATCTAAGTCTTTCAGGTGGACGACCCAGACGACTTAGAATTAAAATGTTTCCAATTCGTTTCTTGTTTGCAGATGGCGAATCATCATGAACCTCACTTCTTGAAGCCTCTGCTTCCTGGTTTCGACTGTGGCGTGGTATACACACGCTCTCTATTTCTCCTTTGTTTATTTCCTTTGCTTATCTTCTCCTTTGTTGACTTGTAGACAATACCACTTGCCTTCTACTCAAAACACATAGAAGGCAAGCCGAACCAAGGAAAATGGACACTACGATCGGACGCTTCACACCAAAATTGGGAAGTTATACAAGAAGGAAGAAGACTCACCGATGGTTGGGAAGCCTTCGCTGAAACACACTCCCTTTGCATCGGTGACATTCTCGTGTTCAAAAGGAAGGAGACATGGTATTTCATGTGACTCCTTTCGGTCCTAGTGGTACTGAGATTCAGTATACACCTCCTCAAGGGGATGATGCTGCGGATGGTGCCTCAACTTCCTCGTCTCTTCCTAAATGATGGATGTTTGTCTTGCTATTGTCTTATTGTAATCTGCTTCTAGCGGACTTGTATGGATGACTTCTATGTTGTTGTCCCTTGTTCAAAATGTTTTTAAACCTATGACTTGTAATGGATGATCAAATTTTATAACTACAACTCCTTCAATAGCATTTGTCTTACCATATGTCTTTTCGATTTCTTCAAAACAAATATTATCATCATCTTCCTCGTCCTCATCTTGAACCTTTCCATAAAGACTGTAATCCCCACCATTCTGATCCGTTTCAACCAACAATAGAGTTATCAGCATCCTCCTCCCCATTTTCCTCCTCCCCATCTTGATTTTCATCTTCAACAAACTCATTATCACCAACATCTTCAAAACATTCATCAGCTTCATCATTATCACCAACATCTTCTTCCCATTCACCAGCTTCATCATTATCACCAACATCTTCAAACCATTCACCAGCTTCTTCCCTTTCTCTGAAACCGTTTCCACCTTGCTGCGGCTTGATACACAAAGACATACTCTATGCGTTTTTGAGTATCTTGAGCAAGTTTCGAACTTGTCTATCACTTGTAACATGAATGGGAGGACTGCCTGGAGCCATCATCATTTCTGCTGGTAATGAGTAGCTAATCTCCACAGTCACTGTTCTTATGTCCAGGTTATAATCTTCTTGAGCCATTGCAACAAGTTCAGCATGTGTTGAATCTTCATTCAATAAAACAATCTTGATCCTTTGAGATCATCAGCCACAAAATCCCAACGGCAATCTTTTAACAACCATTCTCTATACACTGCATGTAACTGATGAATCATCTGCAAATATTCAAATAAAACACATTAGTAAACATAGAGAAAATGAAGAAGTTCACTAAACATTGCCGCAGACGACATAGAAGTAAGTCGTCCAGAAGACTTAAAGGTAAGTCGTCTAAAGAGGTCACTTTTGCAATTGAAAATTAAATGGGACGACTTAATTCTAAGTCGTCCGGCTTTGTTTGTTAAAAAAAAAACTCCAGACGACTTATATAAAGTTGTCTACGAAAAAAGGCTAGTTTTGCATTTGACCGAATCGTGTCAGATCTTTGACTATTGCTGGACGACTTATAATTCAGTCGTCTCTGAGAAAGTTAAAATTTCAATATTTTATTCAAACTAGACGACTTAAACGTAAGTCGTCCTAGGTTAATTTTGTAATTGAAAAATAAAACTTGAAATTTAACTTTCTCCAGACGACTTAATTGAAAGTCGTCCAGCCAGACGACTTAATTTCAAGTCGTCCAGGAAAGCAAAGTCGTCCAAAAATTTTCCCAAGTTTTCTGGTCAAACCTTGCTTCACCCGGACGACCTTAAATTAAGTCGTCTGTCTGGACGACTTTCAATTAAGTCGTCTGGAGAAAGTTAAATTTCAAGTTTTATTTTTCAATTACAAAACTAACCTAGGACGACTTACGTTTAAGTCGTCTAGTTTGAATAAAATATTGAAATTTTAACTTTCTCAGAGACGACTGAATTATAAGTCGTCCAGCAATAGTCAAAGATCTGACACGATTCGGTCAAATGCAAAACTAGCCCTTTTTCGTAGACAACTTATATATAAGTCGTCTGGAGTTTTTTTTTTAACAAACAAAGCCGGACGACTTAGATTAAGTCTTTCGTTTTGACCAGAAGACTTATCAGTAAGTCTTCTACATACAGATGACTTAAGAGTAAGTCTTCTACGCGAACAGATCTTGAAAAAAATTCAAATTCGTACCTTAAACTAGGTGAGATGACTTCGTTTGCACACAGGGTCTTCTCCAACCACCCAGAACCTCAAACGAAAGCAACCGTAAGTCAAAACGAAAGAAATATGGCTCTGTCAACCATAAAATATTTTGAATCAAAAGCTTGAGTTTTTTGGATGAATATGGAGAGAAAGTGAAAGAAATGTTGTTTTTAGTTCATAACAGGTAGTACAACGTTGTTGAACTATTCATTAAAGGGCATTAAAAGCTCCAAACATGTAGTACAAGGTTGTTGAACTATTCATGGTAGTGGCAATATTGTAAATACTTGAAGATGATGAGGTTGAGACAGTAAAGAAGCCATTTTCGAAAAACCAAAAAAAAAAGTTAATGGCATTTTCGTAGATAAAATGCAGGTGTGGGGTGAAAATCTCAAAAAAAAATGAGTCAAACAGAAAAGGTTAGTTTTCTGTTTGACTCCAAGTTTTGAGTTACTTTTGCAAAAAGACCTACTATATATATATATATGTATATAATGTGTTTTTTATTTAGTGGATCAGCTCATTAACCCCACATCACGTATGTGGAATTCATAGTTCATTAGATCTTTGGTAAAGGAGGAGACACAACTTATTGAGAGTATTCTCTTGAATCGGTTTCAGCAAAATATAGAGATGGATGATTTTTACTCAGTAAGATGGTACACGTGTAAATCAGGTTATGACACTGAAGTTTGTTTTCCAACTCAAGAATACCGGTTCCAGTTTTTGGCCCGGATACAAAGAGTTTGAAGGCTTATTCATGGAAAATTGAATGTCCTCTGAAGTTGAAACACTTTCTGTGGCAAATCATCTCAGGATGTTTGTCGTTACGGAATAATCTCAAACAACGGGGCATGAAGTTTTATATTCAATGTGCAAGGTGTTGGGCATTCATATTTTGTTTGAATGCCCACCGGCTATTCATGTATGGACTCTATTTATAATTCCATCAATCCAAGATGTTTTCATATCAGTCAGTTTTTGAAAATATAGATTATTATTTTAGAGAATTGATCATATATTGAAGATCACTATTTTGCTTGGATTCTTTGGTATATTTGGAAGGGGCAAAACGATAAAATATTTAATGCTTCGACAGAGATCATAGAGATATTTTACAGGTGGCGGAAACATAGACAACCTCTAGGAACACACAATTGTATAAAGGGATCATAGGAAGTCAGAATTCAATTCATAAGAACGAAGAAACTCATGTTAATTATTCCGCATAGGATTTGGTCATGGTGTTTCACAAATGCTTCCTAAAAAAAAGACTTATTCTCTGGACAAGGTTGGTACAACACTTTACAAGGTTTTGATGGTTTGATGGGTGCTAGAAATACTAGAGGTACCCATGCACGCATAAATGGAAGCCTTAATTTAGGCGATAGAGTGTATGAAAAAATTTAGACAATTCAATATCATCATTGCAACAGATTATTCTCGGTTGATAAAAATGGTTTCGGAAAATCATATTTTCCATCAAAATGAAAAATAAGTTTTCCTCAAAAATCACAAAATCAATTTCCTGTTAAAACCATAAAATCATTTTCTTGCGAAAATTACAAAATCATTTTTTTCCATTAAAATCGTGGAATCACATTTTCCCATAAAACCGCAAAAATCGTTTCTCACAAAAAAACTTTCTCGCAAAAAAAATCATAGAAACACATTTTCTCGCAAAAAAATCATAGAAACGCATTTTCTCGCAAAAATAAAAACAAAATAACTTTCCCGCAAAAAATCGCGAAATGACAGTTTCCCGCCATAGTAGTAAAATCAATTTTTTTTCGCAAAATAATGGAATCAAATTTCCCTACAAAATCAATATTCCACAAAAAGTGTGAAATCACATTTTTCTATCCAAACCGAAAAATAAAACTTCTCGCCTAATCGTGAAGTCACATTACCCCCCCCCCCCCAAACTACAAAATCATTTTCTCACCTCAAAACACTTTTCCCACCAAAACCGAAAAATTACTTTTCCTACCGAAATCGTGAAATCATATTTTCCACCAAAATCAAAGAATCCTTTTTTCCAACTAAAACTCTAAAATATTTTTCCCGCAAAAGTATTTAAACCATATTTTCCCACCATAAATGTAAAATTATATTTTCTCTCCAAATTACATCAATCTGCATCTATTTCAAATATAAAAAAGGTATGATGAAAATCCAAATATAGTTAAATATAAATCATTCCCAGTTTAGTCTTTTTATTAACTAGTGCATTTGGATGTAAATAGCAATTCAAAACTAAATATTAAACAAAAACAGTTTCATCCAGATGCTTCACCATGGATGCACATTCCAAAATACAAATGAACACATCCATATATAACATCTGAATATAACATATAATTGAATCATCTGGATGCATGTTCCACATATACAAACGAACAATATCCAACACAAACATCATCAATCGTTTACTCCTACATAGAAATAAGAGATTGAGCAAATCAAATTGCATAATCAAAAGCCAATATCAAGAGTATCTTGCAAACGAATTTAATTTAGTATACAGCAAAATATATAGAAAGAGAAAGTACATACATTTCAATCAGAAAAATATTGTATGTTACACTTTGGATCCGATAACAATACATTTCGTATTTACACACTTTTCACTGAAAATACTTTCTCAAGGAGTGATCAAACACTAAGGAAGATTCAGGTCATAAGCAAATCAACGTCACTACATGAAACATGTAATGAGCTGCCAAATGAAGGCCACAGAGAGCGTTAACACATTCCAACGTTTAGTTCATAAGCAAATCAAATGGTTACATCAGTAAGAAATTTTCCACTACTTCAAAAACTGAAACTACCATGGCCTAATGGTCAGAGACGAAATCATTAATACTCTTCCCACTCAATGTAAACCTTATTAGCTTTTTCACTGAAAACATTTTCTTAAGGAGTGACCGAGACAATAAGAAATATTCTGTACATCAGAAAATCTACATAATTACATGAAACATACAATTAGCTGCCAAAAAATACCACAGAGAGCATTAACACATTCCAACTTTTAGTTCATAAGCAAATAAAAGCATTAGCAGAGTTTATAGCTTGGACCTAAGGCCATGATTAACCGCCAGTCTCTTAACTGGAGTTCTTAGCTTCGTGTTAAGAGACGGTTTTTAACTTTTCTTAGTTTTTAACTAAAGAAAACTAAGAACCGTCTCTTAGATAAGAAATATAAGAGAAGTCTCTTAGCCAAAAAGTGTTAAAAAAGGATCAAATCATGAGTTAAGAACCTCAGTTAAGAGACTAGGTTAATCATGCTCTAATACTACTTTGATGCTAACCTAAACTCAAGCATTTTATACGTTGTTCAACCACTTCAAAAACTGCAAACTACCATAACTTAATATTCAAAGTAATCAAAGACTGAATCTTTCAGTATCCACTCCCACTCTCACTCAATATGAGATACAACAGTCCTTGTAGTTTCAATAAACATGTGAGTCATTTTTTGTTTTGAAAAATGGCAATCAAATAAGATACTATACCCGCTATTATGAATGTCTACAAAGCATAAGGGATTTTTAGAGTGGTGAAAAAGTAAAATAACCCTATTTGCGAACTTATTGTATACCATTCTACAACTTAAAGTTTGTCCAATTTGTAAGTTTTCACACATAATAATGCTCACATACAAGGAGAAACACCTAATACTCAATAGATAATTTATGTAAGTGGCATGCAATAATCAATATATCATTGGTAAACCAAATACGTAAAGTTTTGTCATCTTTTTACTTAAAAAAAAAAATGCTCATCTCCATTTTTTTGTAACTGAGGCTTTCATTAAAATAAATAAAGGAGAAGCAAAGATTTACAAGCCTAAGCTTTAGTTACAGGGGCCCAGACCCATCCTTAAAAACTTATAATTTGGAACTTTATTGATACAGAACCCATTTAGTGAACAAACAAGAGATTGTAGGAGCAAGACGACGAAAGGTCGTTGCAGGGACGAAGATTGGAGGTGGAGAAGAGAGTGGAGTAATGGGAGAGCGGTGGAGCATGACTAAGACCCAGCGATCCAGGCTTGCATCATCATAGAAGATAGGGCCGGGTTTTGTTTCCCTAAAACTCTGAATCTTGTTTCTCAGTTGGCGATCAATGATTGCAAAAACTGCATCCACTAATCGGAATATTTCTGAGTGCAGGCGAGCATTCATCTCACTCCACATCCAGTAAATTGTTGATTTACAAGCTAGGAGAGTGAGTAGTGTCAACGGTCATCGTGATTTGATTCGAGGAAGACCAATCATCTGAGTTAAAGTTCCTTCCCAATCACCGCATGGAGCCAGTTCACATCGCGTTGCGCTCAAAGACCAAATATCATAGCTGTAAGGACACTAATGAATAGATGGTTTCGGGTTTCCAGTGATGAATTGTAGAGAAGACATAAAGGGGGAACCTGCAAACCCCATTCAATTAATCTATCCTTTGTTGGCAATCTTTTCTGGATCACCAACCAATCATGAAACTGTGGCGAGGGATTTCGTAGCTAACCAGGACCGTCTTTGCCCAAGTGACCTCATTTATGTCTCCCCGCAGGTGATCATTAACATCCCCTGCACTATAAGTCAGACTTTTTTTTCCTGCCCAATTCCAATTCATAGTAATCTTGGTCTTGAGGCGAGAGTAGTAGTAGTTAAGTGCGTGTGCAATTGAACTCGATCTTCTATCCTTGCAGGAGGAAGATACCAGATTCCATTACTATAGAGAGAAGAAACTAATGCTTTGTATGAAACACCCAGCGTAGAGTAAAAGTTGCTTAGGAGAGTCGATACGCTCCCAAACGATGTCCAATTGTCGAACCAAAGTCTTGCAGAAGCCTCCATTTGTAGTCGTAGTTTGATGAGTGGGAAGACTACATTCTTCAGCTTTAGGAGCTTGTTGGCTATCCCAGAATAGGAGCTTCTTGGCTTGGTTGGTTCAGTAATTATGGATTGATCCTCTGTGAATTTCCGATATAAACAATGCCACCCAAATCGAGCCAACTAGAAAGAATAACATCTAGAGAAGTTTGAGGCAACAAAACTTTGTTCCAAGTGTGAGATCTCTAATCCATAGGCCTCCCTAGATTTTTTTTACGTACCATCGTCTCCCAAGGGACCACTCTTGCCTAAATTATGAATTTCAATGTCTCATTTCCATAAGAAAACACTGCAGAGAGAGTTTATTTCGATTGACACACGCTTTTGGCAGGATGAAAAAAGCACCACCAGAACGTAGTTATTCCCAATATCACTGTTTTCTCAAGAGTATTTTTCCTGAGAATGAAGGTGATTTCATTGACCAAGAGAAAAACCGTGACTTGATTTAATGAATGGGGGGGCTCACAGTTGGCGAGATTCATCTTCCTAGAGCTCAGTGGAACTCCACGATATCTGATACATCCTATATATTACTAGTTTCAGGCCATGTTATAGGATCTGTTTAGGGTCTATTATGTGTGTCTAGACTATGTTTTAAGGTCTTTACAGGTCCAAGTACGTTTTGGAGATATATGGAAATACTTAAAGCTTTTGGAGCATTTAGAGAAGAATAATTCGTAGCTGATCATTGAGAGAGTCGAAGTACAAGACTGTCGTCGATCGATGAGACTACCTTGGCGTCGACCGATGTTACATGACCAAGATCGATCGATGCTGAACGCTTGACATCGATCGATGACCAATTCGTAGACAGGCGATCTCAAGCCCCAGTTAGAGACAAGACACAAGATTACAAGATTACCCCTGGATGAGTTTTGACCTAGATTTTAGGGTTTTATATTTATACTCTATGTGTTACACCAAGGTTGTAGAGAGAGAGAGAGAGAGAGAGAGAGAGAGAGAGAGAGAGGAGAGAGAGAGAGAGAGAGAGAGAGAGAGAGAGAGAGAGAGAGAGAGAGAGAGAGAGAGTACACCAGCACTCCATTATAGTTTTAGGATTTATTAGGGAGAAGATTTATAACTCCTAAGGAGATTTGTATTGAAACCCCAATATTTTATCTATGTATTATATTCATATTATTATTCTTACTTTCATTATATCTGAGTAGTTACCAACTAGATTTAGGGTTGAATGATAGCAATCATGGATTAGCCAAGAGTATGATTGCTAGGTTAAGGTAATATCCATTCAATTGAGTTGTGCTTAATGCTTTCATTCTTGAGTAGCTAACTAGGATCTGGAAA
The DNA here is from genome assembly GCA_905132765.1 of Moricandia arvensis. NCBI lineage: Eukaryota > Viridiplantae > Streptophyta > Magnoliopsida > Brassicales > Brassicaceae > Moricandia > Moricandia arvensis. The sequence goes on along the minus strand of CAJHQP010004339.1, from coordinate 1,893 downwards.
GTATGACATAGACGACTACGAGTGTAGGTTATGTGCCATAATAAACTCCATTGAACTAGGTTGTTTAGGCGGCATGCGGGAGCTGGTCTAATTAGCTTGGTGAACATATCAAATCTCGTTCACACTTCTTTCTGTTTTCACCGTCGATCGACATCAAGGCTTAGCCGTCGATCCATGGTCTTTCCTTTTGCTCGCCATACGAGAGTTGGAGTTAAAAGGGTCAGAATAGTTAATATTTGAATTGTAGAATATTGACATATCCGTGCCTTTATTCCCTATAATTCATTGAGCTTGAAAACCCTAGATCTAGCATATTTACATTTGCATCTAGTTAGTCTATTATCATATTTCCATATTTACATTATTAACATATTTCCATATTGCATCTACTCCTTCCAATAAGGAATATTTCCTTAAACTGATTACTTGTTGCCAGTATATATATATATATATATATATATATAATATTATATATATATATATATATATATATATACCTAGCTTAGTCTTAGAATTTTGAAAACTCTTTTAGTAAAGCTATCCATCTCTTTTTCACTGGCTTCTCTGCCTTGGTGTTTGAGGATCTTTTGCTTCCTCTTGGAGTGCCCCTCATCTTTTCTATCAAAATCCATAGCTTCAGACGTGTCTGTATTCTGTTCTGAAATGGTCACGGTTGGACGCACAATCAAACTCGTATTGATGATCGGCAGTCGAACTGGTTTTCTCATCTATCGATTGATGCTCAAGTCGCATAGTCGATCGATACCTCTATGCCTCTCTCGGTCAGTGGTCTCGTCTCTGTGTCGATCGAATTTAGTCGATTCACACGAAGCAACTGATACTGCAGGAATCGTTGTCAATCAACGCTCATCACTTGGTGTCGATCGACACCAATGGGAACTGCCCGAATGACATGGAACTTTCCACACAAAAATCTCCTTCTTAGTGCATTTCTCTCTTAACTTCCTGCCAAAATCATCATCAATCAATGCATTGACGTGGTGCTTATGTCCAGCCTCCATTTTCTCCTTAATTAGGCTCTCAAGCATCCTAAATGGTTTCACTTGTTTGCATCAGTTGATTCTCCAACTTCTTCACATGGGTGCTGAGGTTTCGAACTAGGTATTGAGGTGAGGTACAGACCATCTATATTTCCATTGAAATTCACAGTCATCTTCTATTGTCTCTCTAAAAATCTGTAAACCAGTGCTTCGATCTTGCTTTCATGAGCCTCTGGAGGACGATTCAAGTATTAAGAAGACCCATAAGTCTTGTTGTTGTTAAAGGACTTTCGCTTTGAACCCTGATTAAAGTTACTCCTTTGACCATTTCCCATAGGATTTCCTCTTGAAACTTGGATTCCCTTGTCTCTGGAAACCATTCACATCAATGTAGTTCACATCCTCTTTGTGGGAACCGAAATTCAAATAAACCCTAAATCTCTAAGAATCAAACCCCAATCGGATGAAAATCAAACCCGGCCCAGGGTGAGAATCAAACCCGAAAGCAAGATGAGGCGAGGGAGTGGAGATCAAAATTCCAAAATAGAGATGAGAAGGGGAGTAAACCTGGGAAATCGAGATGAGAAGGGGAAATCAAGTTCCTCTTTGAACCCAAATCGAGTTGAGATGCTCGAGAGAGAGTGTTCGTTTTTTGTTCAGATTCATTTTTTTGTCGTTTTTTTCCAACCTTACTTTGAGTTTTGTTGAGAGGGAAAACCGAAATATCATTGGCGCTTATCTTTTTTTCACTAAGTATTGGCGGTATAAGTTATTTTCGATTGCCGCTCACTAATTTTTGGGAAAATGGCGATGTTTAACTGCTGTTAACATAAACTAAAAACACAAATTTGAGTCTCCAATAGCCACTTTAGAAAACACTGCTATCATATTT